>NW_020769689.1:0-48586 GCF_900518735.1 Pseudonaja textilis | reverse complement strand
AAAGTGAGAAAAGCTATGAAATGATCCCACCAATTATCACATCACCTGGCTGAAAATATTGGTATTGCACTTTTAGGGACTCAGGAACGGCACACACTGCAGGAGATATCACACAATCAGTTGGTGGAAGCAGCAGCAAACAAAGAAGAATTCTCAGGGACAAGAAGGACCCTCTCATGCAACAGGCACAATGATTGTCCCTTAATTTAAGATCTCCCACTCCTACTTTGATAGTCATCATCCAGCTGTTTATTATGCCATGGTCTTTACGATTCTGGATCCTACCACTAAATGCATATGCATTGGTCTGCTGAATCTATGGATGGATGGATGGATGTTATATACCTTTATGCAATAAGAATGGAAAAATATTTTTTTCTGCCTTGAGAGTAATGATGATTTCATTACCCCAGAGCTCAGGGAGGCCATTTTTGCCTTCCCTGGGCTTGAAGAAAGCCTCTTCAGCCTGGGGAAGTTGAATCCTCCCACAGACCATTTTCACTCCCAGGGTGGTGCAGGAGGCCAACTAAGCCATGCCCACCATGGCCATGCCTACCCAGCACCCCTGGGGATATCTCTGTCTACGTGTATGACTTCAACTCAGTGTCAACTAGAAGAATAATTTTGTAGAAAATATGCTGTGCTTCTCAATACTATAATCTCCAGGGAATCAGGTGGCATCAAAAATGATGAAGAAAACATGTTTATTGTATCTTGTTATGGTATAACAGAAAAATAGAATAGTAGAGAAGGAAGATCTTCTAGTACACTCCCTATTCAAGTAGGAGAACTATATCATTCTGGACAAATGGTGATTCCTAAAAACTTTCAGTGATGGAACACCAGTGACTTCTGGAAGAAACCGTTCCACTGATTAAACTGAAATAAGAAGGTCTGTTAAGGAGAATTCTGCCCAAGGAACAGAGTACTGCTAAATAACATATCCAGCTAAATAATTTGCTTCCATATGATCTTGTCCAGCACCTTAGAAAGCATTGCAGACCGCTGAAGATAAGTTTATCAGTGGCTACTGGGCATAAGTTGGTCTCGTATTTCCAGGACAAGAAATAAGTTGGTTCTTAAGGGCATGATCATATCTATGTTTAAGCTTCCTGTAGGCATCCCTTTGCTCCATTGAGGAAATAATATGATCGAGTGAATAGTCCTTTGACTTTATCCATTAAATATCTTGTACTAATTCTTATGACCCAAAAGAACCACAACATTATCTTTGAAGTATCTAAGAATACATGGATGGGTGGGGCAGACATGGGGTCTCCAGTTACAAATAGTTTCCATTTTAGGTATAAATAAATTAGCCATTATCATTTTCATAATTTTTTTTAATGCCTTACTTTGTGAAGCAGGTTGGCCAAGAAATAAGGTGGAGATTGGTTAGCTTACTGTAGCTTCACATGAAGGAGTCAACTCTGAAAATTTTGAGCCCAGTGTTTCACAACCTCAGCAATTATGATGCGTGGCCTTCAACTCCCAGTATTCCCCAGCCAGCAGGCTCCATCCAGCCAATAATCAATTTTCTTCTCACCTCCACAGACTCTGAGAAGGAGTGTTCTTTGCCCATTATACATTATATTTTTACATATTGTGACTTTTAACCTTAAACAATGGAAAGAAATATTATAATCAAATGTGTTGATTTCCAAATGATGTATCAATGTTTTCAAGTAGGCCAGGCAACAAAACTGATGCTGCAGAGATTCCAGGAATATTACTTGATTGGCCATTTGATAGCTATTATTATTTCAGAATATCAATATGTGAAGAAAAAAGAATATGTGAAGAAAAAAGAAATAAACTTAAAGGACAAACTTGATGTATTACTAGGTCTTTTTCACCCATAGTTTTCTATGTTTTTATAAAAGTACATTTTCCCACAACCTACTTATAGTTGTGATTCAGACTGGCATATTGATGAAACACTTGTACCCAGTTAGATCTAAACTATGATATCCTTTTGGGTTTCATAATCTTCAGTCCTATCCTCTTAATCTTTTCTTGAGGGGTGTCTATCATTCATTTATTTATAGTGCCTAGCTCCAAAGTCATGAGTTTTTCCTGTGTCTTTGGTTTCTTAGATATCTTATCTAACAATTAGTATCATTTTCCTAAAGCAGTCTAGGAAATAATCATATACTGGAGCAAACCTTAATTGAGTCAATCTCTATAAATTACTGAGATCTCAGATTACTCAGATTATTCAAATAATGTATGTGGTAGGGAAAAGAAATCAAGTGTAAATCGGTGTGCAAAAGAAGTTACCTTCTGAGAATCAAAGAAAATTTATATAGATGTTTTGGGAGCACATGACTTAGTAGAATAAGTGATAACAACATCCATAAAAGTGATCAGGGGAAGGCCTCAGACAATGCTTCAATTTCTAGGTTGTATTTGAAAGACCAAATGAAGAGAATGCAGGTTGGAGAAAATAAAGATCCTCATTATCACATCAAACAAGAGGAAAACCTTCTATGCACTAATTCCACCCACGCCTTTTACAATTTTGTAAACAACAAACTAAAAGTCTTAAGGTCCATCCCACCCCTGATAGGACCTAATGGTAAAGACTGCAAGAATGACAACATTAAAGCCAACCTCTTTAACACATTCTTTGGCTCAGTATTTGTAAAGAGCAATGGATCATGCCCAGTATTTCCTAGCTGAACCACAGAAAACTACAATGATATAATAAATATCGAGTTTACAGTAGACAATGTTGAAAAATCACGATGCAATCTAAAATCATGTCTATTTATTGGACCAGATGGAATATGTGCCTACTTCTTAAAAAAGCTATCCACTGCCATAGTAGAAACTCTAAGCATAATCTTTGAAAAATCTTTCAGAACCAGCTCCTTGCCGAAACTATGGTCACAAGCCATGGTCATTCCCATCTTCAAAAAGGGAGACCGCAGCCTAGTTGAAAATTACAGACCAATCTCCCTATGCTGCATAACCTGTAAATTCATGGAATCAATTATTAACCAATCCATTATCCTCCACTTAAAGACAAACAATCTACTCTCTAATAAACAATATGGTTTCAAAAAAAACCCTATCCTGTAATCTGCAACTCTTACACTGCAAAAACATATGGACTACACAACTCGATCAGGGCAAAACAATAGATGCAATCTACATAGACTTCTGTAAAGCCTTTGATTCAGTGGTACATGAAAAACTACTCCTAAAACTAAAATCTTATGGTGTCTCTGGACAACTGCATAACTGGATAGAAGCATTCCTGTCAAACGGACAACAAATGGTCAAAATTGGGAGTGTCCTTATCAAATTCTGTACCTGTCAATAGTGGTGTCCCCCAAGGCAGTGTTCTAGGACCAACTCTCTTCATACTCTACATAAATGACCTCTGTGATCATATTAAGAGCAACTGTGTTCTCTTCGCTGATTATGTAAAGCTGTTCAATACCACAGACACTACTGCTACCCTTCAAAAAGATCTTGACTATGTATCTGAATGGTCAAACAAATGGCAACTTCAAATCTCAAAAAATAAATGCTCTGTCATACATATTGGCAAAAAAAAAAAAAATCAGAAAATGAAATACAAGCTGAATAGTCAAGACCTTGTTGATGATCCAAGCTCTGTAAAAGACCTTGGAATACTCATCTCTAATGATCTAAGTGCTAGAGCCCACTGTAACTATATAGTCAAAAATGCATTAAAAGTTGTTAACCTAATCCTATGTAGCTTTTTCTCTGGTAATATCACACTACTAACTAGAGCATACAAAACATTTGTTAGACTAATACTCGAATACAGCTCATCAGTCTGGAACCCATATTATGTGTCTGATATTCGCACAGTAGAGAAAGTTCAGAAATACTTCACAAGAAGAATTCTCCACTCCTCTACTTGTTGTAGAATACCTTATGCCATCAGATTTGAAATTCTAGACCAAGAAGACCTTGAATTACGCCATCTTCGGTCCGATCTAATTATACTATATAAAATTATACATTGCAATGTCTTACCTGTCAATGAATACTTCAGCTTCAACCATAACAATACGAGAGCAAACAATACATAAAAACTCAAGGTTAATCGCATCAAACTTGATTGCAGGAAATATGCCTTCATCAACAGAGTGGTCAATGTCTGAAATACTCTACCTGACTCTGTGGTTTCTTCCCCAAACCACAAATAGACTTTCTACTATTGACCTCACCCCTTTCCTAAGAGGTCTGCAGGGGGTGTGCATAGGTGCACCAACGTGCCTACTGTCCCTGTCCTATTCTTTCTTTTATTTTTCTTATATGTATCCATGTATTCATAACTATGTTTTTACTTATACCTATTATCTTGTAAGCAATTGACAAATTGAATAAAAAAAAAAACCATAAAGAGTTAATGAGAATATATCAGTAAATTATTTTGAAGTCTTTGTATTTCAAAATCTCTAGTCATAATTTCTTCATCTTTGCAGTTTTTGGCCTGACAATTTTAAGGGTAAGATCCTTTCAAATCAATAAGATTATTGATTATTGATAATATGATTATTATCTGACCTAAGTGTAGTACATAAAATTCTCCATTACAATGTCCTACCCGTCAATGACTACTTCAGCGATTGCAGGAAATATGACTTCAGCAACAAAGTGGTTAATTCCTGGAATACTCTATCTGACACTGTGGTTTCTTCCACTAACCCCAAACACTTTAACCTCACACTGTCTACTGTTGACCTCAACCCATTTCTAAGAGGTCTGGAAGGGGAGTACATAAGAGCACCAACGTACCTACCATCCCTGTCTTAATGTTCCCTTTTATTCGTATCTATTTCATGTATTAATGGTCATGTTTACACTTATATATATTATCAAATGCATGCTTGACAAAACAAATAAATGAAATAAAAATAAATAAATAATTCAGGAAACAAGAAGAGAAGGAGAAGAATACACAGTTTGTCATCTGAGCAGGTAATACCTGGTTAAACATGGTAGGCCAGGTGATGTCTTTTATGGTGAATAGCTTATCTGGAGAAGCTGCTGGGTCAATCTTTCCAACTTTGAATTTAACAAATGTCTCATTGGGGAAGGTGATCCAGTTGATAATGTCAAATCCAGTGTCTAAATCCCCATTTTCATTAAATGAAATTTTCTGTCCTGCAGTGTTATTAAATGACGTGGTTCTCAAATAGTGATGTAACTTAAAGGAAGCAAATGTTGGTAATTAAAAAGAAGGGAAGGGATAGGAAGGGATAGGAAGGGACGGGAGAAGGAGAACAAGAGGGAGAAAGAAGGAAGGGAAGGAGATCAATTTCAATGGTATTAAGTTATGAATATTGATTTAATATAACTGGGTTCATTAATAGAATTAGTGTTCTTATACCCCCTCATCCATGTTTCTCCTCTGCCACAGCAGTGGTGGTATGCTACCAGTTCAGCCAAGCTGGTAGCTGTAATCAGCAGTGGAGACTGAACCAGTTCTCTTCACCGCACTGCTGTTGGGCCCACCCACCTGCCTGGGCTCCCATACTCACCTTTATCTTCTGCTTTTGAAGTGCAGCTGCTTTGTGCAGCACAGAAGAATGTCACGCGGTAGCTGTTGAAGTGACTGGGAGAGTGCAGGCTTGCAGGAGGTGAGTTGGAATGCCTCTGCACCTGTGCAAAGTGTGTGTTTGGTGTGTGCATGCATGCAAAGTGTTTGCACACATGCAAACGCATTCACTAAGCCATGGTCACTGAACTGGTAGTAAAAGTTTTTGAATATGACCACTGTGCCACAGATATCCTGAACCTGTTCCAAACAGGTAGATTTTGCTGCATCTTAATCCTTTCCTCTGTATTGTTGTATTATTGTTGTAGCCTTGTTACCTATTCACTGTTACCAAGGTTTTGCTAGGTCCCAAAAAGATTTGGAAAGAGAGTGCCAGGAGACTTAAAATCAACATTCTAGTGTATCCATAATAGTAGGACACAGCACTACCTTAGAGAGAAGATCAATGGGAAATGTTCATTCAATCCCTTATTACTTGCCAGGCTTTTGAGTCAAAAACATTCCTCTCCCAACTTCTGCCCTTGTTCTGTGTTTGGGAGAAAATATAGCTTGTAAAGCATGTGCCACAGCATAAACTGCATTGTAGATGCTGTAACTCTGTCCAGTCATGGTGGCGTCAAAGACAGACTTAGGTAGATTCTCCAACTTCTCTCCACCAGTGCACAGCATTCCAGTGTCTTCATCTAATTTATCTTTAGGAAAAGAGCATTCAAAAGCCTGTTCCCAGAACACTCTCATTAAATAGGAGTGTAGCTCGAGGGGGTTGTTCAAAGGTGTTGACCTGGAAAGAGGTGTTGCTGGAGATGTAGGACCATGGCCGAGGAAGCGTTGACCATCTGAGATAAGGGGGAAAAATGTCCCAGGATGCAGTGCAGGTCAGCAGGAGGGGGTTGTCTGGTGTGAAGTATGTTACTCTGGATGGAATGGAAACTTTGGAGGCGTGTGCAGCAAGGAGGAAGAGGAGGAGGAGGAGGGTCAGCGAAGCAGCAGAGCAGATCATGTTGATATGTCTGCAGCTGGTGGTTTTGCTACCTTGGGGTGGTATGGTCTGACGTGCTGTCCAGGAACCCACAGGACACGATCTGGAAGCTGGATAGCTGCGTAGCCGTGACCCCAGGTGAGGAGATCAGCGGGACCTTTCCAAGCAGGGTCTGGCAGTTGGCGGTAGTATACCTGTGGTTTGGGAGAATCAGGAGAGGAGGGGGAGGAAAAGTGTTGCTCCGCTGCTGTTGTAGCAGGGGTGCCAGAGAGATTGAGGAAATTAAGCATATAAAGACAAAGATTAAGGGTGTTTTGCATCGCCGGGAGGCCAAGGGGTTTTTTCCCTTTGGTCAGATGTCGTTCTAGCGCTGTCTTTAAAGTTAAATTGGCTCTCTCTGCCAGGGCTTGTCCCTGGCTGTTGTAAGGGATCCCAAATTTGTGGGTGACCTGCCACGTAGAGCAAAATTCTGACATAGCCGCACTAGTGTATGCAGGACCATTGTCTGTTTTTATTTCATTTGGGCGTCCCAACGATGCAAAGGTGTGAATGCAGTGGTTAATGACATGTTTAGAGGCTTCTCCTCTCTGCGGGGTTGCCATTATGAACCCTGAATAAGTATCAATTGTGACATGCAGGTACTTCCAGGGGGCAAATGGAGGAAACTGAGTAATGTCCATTTGCCATATTTCACAGGCTTTCAACACACGGGGATTTACTCCTAAGGGGATGGAATTGGCTTGCTGACTGCAGGTGGGGCATTGCTGTCTGATGGCTGAGGCTTCTGCCATGGTAAGGTTAAAATGTTTCATGAGGGCTTTGGCATTTTGATGAAAGTAAGAATGGCTTTCCCAGGGAGTTAGGGTGTGTGTGGTCATAATACCTGCAGCTGCTTGATCAGCCACATCATTGCCTTCCTGGAGAATTCCTGGGAAAGGCTGGTGGCTGCGAATGTGGGCTACAAAGAGAGGGTGTTGTCGTTGCGCAACAAGCTGTTGCAGTGTAACAAAAAGAGAGAGAAGGTTCTTGTCAATAGCGGGAGAGAGGTAAGAGTCGTGGATAGTAGAGACTATTTGGGTAACATACAGGCTGTCCAAGATCAAGTTGAGGAGTTCGCTGAAATTTTGGAGGACTAGTATGGTTGCAGCAAGCTCAGCCCTTTGTGGTGAAGTCTGCACAGGGGTGGTTTTGGTGTGCTATGCTCCATTCTTTTGCCAAGCGCACGCCCCTCGTTCCCTGCTGCCATCAGCAAATATAGTCAGGGCACTGACCAAAGGTTGTTTGCTGATGGGAGAGGAGAAGGAGATGGGTATGGTTCAAATGATCTGAAAATGTGGGTCAGCGAGTGGGTGGCTGGAGACTAGCCCAGGCCAGTCAGATAAGGCCAACTGAAGCTCCTGGGAGTTTTGGAATAGGGGTTCCCAAATTTGCAGCGAGAAGGGGATAAAAAGTGTGGAGACATCTATCCCCATGAGTGCTTTTGTGCGGCTCCTGCCCTTTACGATTAATTGAGCCAATTGAGCTGGTTTGGAAGTGATGGAGCATTGGGGTGTGTGGGAGAGATGGATCCACTCTAAGATGTGGAGCTTTTGGTCCTTTTGGGTCACTGCCGTGGTCATGAGCCTTGGGGTGGCTAGAATGACCATATCTAGAGGAGTATTGGCAGCGGCCCTATCCACCCATATTCTACGTATGTTCTCTTCTATATGGGTCAGCGCTTGAAGCTGAGGTTGCTGCAAGGATATTTTGTCAGTGGGCCCTTTTCCCCAAGTAAGGGCTTCGAACAGCGGAGAGAGAGTGTCAGTGGTTAGTGACAGGAAAGGTCAGGCCCAATTAATGGTGCCCAGATATTGTTGAAGCTGAACCAGGGTAGGTTGAGGAGGCAGAGAGAGTGAGGGGAGTGAAGGATAGGCAGTAGTTGAGAGCATTTTATAGCCTAGATATGCATAGGGAGTCAGCACTTGTACCTTTTCAGGCGCTATGTGCAAGCCTCCCTTTGCGAGGATGGCTTTCAGGAAAGAGAACGAAGCAAACACTGTACCTGGGGGTCCAGGAGCAGCAACAAGGATGTCATCCATATAATGATACACCAGAAATTGTGGATAGGCAGAACGATAGGGTAACAGGACCTTATTTACATAGTGCTGACACATGGTGGGGCTGTTGAGCATGCCCTGAGGTAGGACTTTCCATTGAAAGCGAGAGGAGGGAGAGGAGTTATTCAAGCGAGGCAGATTAAAGGCAAACAAGGCGCGGTCAAGTTCATGCATTGGGATAGAAAAAAAAAACAATCCTTTAGGTCAACAACCATGAGATCAAATTTTTCAGGGATGATATTGGGATTTGGCAGACCACATTGTAATGCCCCCATTGGTTTTATAATCATGTTCAAGGCCCTCAAATCCTGTAAGAGCCTCAATTTCCCTGATTTTTTCTTTACAACAAAAATGGGGGTGTTGTATGGGCTGACAGATGGTTCAACATGCCCTTTGACAATTTGGTCCTGGACAAGTGATTGCAAGGCTTCTAATTTGTCTATAGTGAGGGGCCACTGATCCACCCAAACAGGCTCTGTGGTTTTTAGTTGCAGCCGCAGTGGGGTTTCAGTGGAGGATGCCATTAGTCTATGATGAGTTTTGCATTAAGTTGAGACATGAGATCACGGCCCCACAGGTTAGTGCACCAAGGGTTGGAGGTAGGCAGTGCGAGAGACATCAGATGAACTCACCGGTAGCCAGTGTTTGCTACGGTGGGCGTGCTGAACTCCTCCCACTCCCCAAACAGCTGGGGCAGTTTCCAGGGGCCAATCGTCCGGCCACTCAGCCGTTTGGATGACACTAACATCAGCTCCAGTATCTAAGAGACCCAAAAAGACCTTATCATTGATTGTGAATTGTAATACAGGCCTGGCTCGTTCCATAGATTGATGGACAGCGAATGCCCAGGCATCTTCAGTTTTAACAGGTACTGGGACAGCAGTTGCCACTAGTTCTCCCTTGCTAAATTTTGTGGGAGTCATCGGAATCTCTCAGAAATGGTGATGCAATAATTCCTTTTGCCATGAGGTCCCGGATGGGATAAATTATGAGGGGCGTCATGGCAGGAGGGATGGTTTTCAGACACGTGGGGAGAAAGTACACAGTGCCTGGGATGTCAATTTCCATATCTTCAGAAGCAACTAATTGGAAAGATATGGTGTCAGCCTTTGGAGTGGGGCTGGCTGACTGCCCCCCCTCTAGTTTCCCTGCGGTTGGGGGGTGCTGCTGCGACACTGGTTTGCCCAGTGGTACCCTTTTTTGCACCTTGGGCAAATTGTTTTTGGCTTGTTGTTGTTTTGTGGATTGTCCCTAGCCCTACATTGTGCTTTGAAGTGGCCTGGTTTCCCACAATTGAAGCAATTCCCTGTTTTGAGAATTTGCTTGCTGCAGGGCCATTGCCAGGTGTTCCATATTGTAGGAAACAGTCCCCACGATTCTGCAAGCCTTTAGATAGTCCAAGAGGGAAGCCCCCCCTCGGGCAGCCAGAGGCTGCAGAATCCTTTTGCAATCCTCATTTGCATTCTCAAAGGCTAATTTCGACAGAAACTCTCTGCGGGCCTCTCCATTTGAAATTTGCCTCTGGACAGCCTTTTGGAGCTCCTCTATGAATTCAGCATAAGGCTGATGTGATCCCTGGGTAATTTTGGAAAAGGAGCCTATGGCCCCAGAGGCAGGATCATCGACCTTATCAAGGGCTTTGATAGCAATGATACTGACAAGGGCGAGAACTCGTTGTGGGATCGTTGTCTGGGATGTTAAGTCAGCGAATCGGCCCATGCCAAAAATTTGATCTGCTTTTGAGCCACGATCGTGAGCAACTTTCTCAGCTTCGGCACGAAAGTCTGATTCCCACACAACGTACTGCGGTCCTGTCGGTATCATTTGGAAGAGGTCTTTCCAATCTTGGGGTAGCATAAAAAAGGAGGTGCTGATGGTATTAATGAGACCTCTGACATACGGTGCCTGAATGCCATACATGGCCACAGCTTGTTTTAAATCTCTAATTAATTTCATGGATAAGGGCTCAAGCCTAGGCACCATATTCCCAGCTCCATCCCCCACATATTCTATGGGGCAGAGGGAGAGCTCCTCTAGGGTAAGAGAGCCCTCCTTGCGCCCCTGTGCCATGGCTTGTGCAACTGCTCCCATGGGTGTCTGATCCCCCGCAGGATTTAATTTAGGAGGAACCGAGGGTTCAGGAGCTGTGGGGGAAGAGGCTTCCAGTGGGAGAGCGTCTTTGGTTTTGGTCTCAGCAGCATAGGGAGGGGGACCTCCCACAGGGGGTGGTGCCAGCATTAGTCAGCGCTGAGCTGTGAACTTTTAAACATTCCATAATTATCCGCCAGTTGGTTAAAATCTTTGGTGGAGCCCTGGGAGTATCATGAAAAAAGTCACCCAAACGTTGCCATGTGGAGACTTTTAAGGACCCCTTTTCCGGATAAGCCGGACACTGCGTGTGGATGTACTTTAAAAGGGCTATGAGGTCCTTTTTAGTTGGAGCCGGGAGCGTTTTGCCCTGACTCCTAAGAATCAAAATTGAGCTCTTTGTTAATTCCCTTAATTCTTGCAGATGTACCATCTGCGCTTTAGAGAATTTCCCACCCAAATCACCTGAAGGGAGGATTTTCTCCTGAGGAGGGATCTGTGACACTAGACAGCGTCCCTGGGTTGCAACTGGCTCGTCCGGCCGGGTGAGATGGGAGGTTGAAGGCGGGCAGGTCTGCTTCTTTTCAGCAGATCACGTCGGGGTCACCAGATGCAGCTTTGCTCCGCATTAGGAGGGCTTCTCATTGAGTCCAATGCATCAAGAAAGAGACCAAGCCGGTTCAGTCTTGGATGAGCAGCCCCGAACACGCGCTCAGGGAAGCTCTTTTATTGAACACACATTGTTAAACGTCACAAAAGAGAGAGTTCAGTCTACTTTACATGTTAAAAGAGTGGGGGGTCTCAGTGGATACATTGTAGCGCCCAATCACAGTGCTTAAGGGATACAAAGTAACCAATCCACACCTGCAGTCCAGCTAGTAGCCCAAGGTGGGCAGCATCCTTTTGTTCCTGATACCTGCTTTCAGCCTACGTGAGGTCTTGCAGGTATCGAAACTCCTTTGCCTACGTGAGGCTTGGCATATATCAAAACTCCTTTGCCTACGTGAGGCTTGGCATATGTCCAGGCTGTTAGATGTGGATTCGCTGCTGCAGTTAACTATTTTTAATAAGGAAAACTACATCTGCCATTTAGAATTTATTTTCCAAATATTCTCTTGATTTTTTGTCATTTGGACAATATTTCATGAATAAACCTGTCACCACTGAATAACTGAACAAATCTGACTGCAACACTGATTGCATTTTGAATCTGTTGACCTTTATTTGCATATCAAGAAAGAACAGAAGTTTCTTAATTTGTTCTCCAAGTAACTTATTGTTGTCTCTCATTCAGTAGTAAAAATGTTTTTCAATTGTTATAATGCATGACTTAGCTTTTTCTTAGTTTTTCATATTTAATCCAATGCTGCTTCTTTTCATGGACAGACACAGCCGGTTTCAATGTGTAATGAGAAATGCCATTCAGGTTATTAAAAAAGCACCAAAGAAGGAGAACATTTTTGTTGCTATGATTGTACTCGGTGTTCAGAAGGGAAGATCTCTAACAAGACAGGTAAAAATCTTATCAGAAAGTGGGATACATTTCAACATTTAGACACTTACTATGTTTAGTATCATATATAAAATCCCCTTTGCATTTACTTAAAAACTCAGACCATAGAAGTTCATATCCCTTCTTACACCTATCAGAATTTGGACAGTTTCTAAAGCCAATGGAAGGTTTATAGTCATTCAAAATGTAATATCCAGGAGGATCTTCTAATATCTGTGGCTTTATATATCTGATGAATACAAAACCAAACCATACATATACTTCTTCCTGTTGATTTCAGGTTGTAAATAAACATTCACTTGAATTTAAAACTGTCCCTGAAATTAACTCTAGCGCTGAAAATGAAGGTTTTAATCCACAAAAACTTTGCATACTTGAATCTCTGTAAATATTGAATTTATTGGACATGAACAACCTAATTTAATACCAAAAATTAGTAAGCTGCTTGGAACTCCCTATATTGTAATGGATGTTAACTTCATAGTTCCTTGTTTAGGACATGAATTGTCCTAAATATGTTTCCACCAGTCTTAGACTATGACTCTAAATGTAGATTGCTCACAAATAACAATAATTATCTAGAACCAATTAATACTTTATCTGTAGGAAAAACCATTTGTTCAGGAAGGGAACACCATATTTTATCATATCTTTAGCCTCTATTGATCTTCCCTAAAGAATTGGATTTTAACTACCAATATAGTTATATATTGAGCTGTGGTGGCACAGTGGTTAGAATGGAGTACTGTAGGCTAGTTCTGCTGACTGCCATCTGACTGCAGTTTGGCAGTTCAAGTCTCACCATCTCAAAGTTGATTCAGCTTCCATCCTTCCAAGGTCAGTAAAATGAGGACCCAGATTGTTGGGAGGTAATATGCTGACTCTGTAAATTACTTAGAGTAAATTACTTAGAGAGGGCTGGAAAGCACTTGAAGCAGTATATAAGTCTAAGCACTATTGTTATGGTGCAAATAGAAGAGATGGAGGTATTGATATTGATATATAAATACTTCATTTGCACCATGTCATTATCAGACTGATTTTTCATTGCAGAAAGTAAGTCAGTGAGTGCATTCCACAAATTGTTTATTGATTTTAAAAACCCAGACCCTATGTGAATGTAACTGCATATATTATATGACACAGAGAAACAACAGTCTTGTTCAGATGTAAATATGTATATAGCAAGAAAAATGAATCTTGCGAGTTTACCAGACAGATTGCATAAGGAACAAAGAAACAGAAACAGACCAAAAAGTGGTATGTGGGGTTTCTAACAATGCTTTGAGCTCTAAGCACATAGTACTTATAAGCAGTATCCTGAATACCAGGAAGCAAGCTTCCTGCAAGCTTCTTGGTTATCCTTACCACTCTCTGTATGGACTTTCTATCATAAGCATGCAGCTACCAAACCAAATAGTGATGCAGTTTGACATGTAGAGAGACCAATTCAAATTTTTAGTTATCTACACCCCCAAATACTTAATACTGTTGACCACCACTACAGCTGCATCCTTGATACTGAGTGGAGTACGACCATGCCAGCTCTTTCTAAAATCTACAATGATCTCCTTCATTTTATTAACATTTAAAACCAAGTTCTTTTTATTGTACCAGTCCACCAGAGCCTTTAGCTCTTCCCTATAAGTATCTTCACTGTCATCCTGGATATGATCCATCACTGCCATGTCATCTGCATACTTCACAATATGATTTGTAGCAGATTCGGCAGTCATGGGTTATCAAGATGAACCATAGTGGACTCAAGACACAGCCTGTGGGGAACCTGTATGCAAGGAGATGGAGTTGGAAACTTTTCTTCCAACTCACACAAACTGGGGCCTATCAATAAGGAAATCCAGTATCTAATTACATAAAGGAATATTAAAACCTAACAGGCCCAGTTCATTCACCAAATGGTGAGGAATGAATGTATTGAAGGCCGAACTAAAATCATCAAACAGGATTCACACATAAGTATTCTTCTCCTCCAGGTATGCCAATCTAAGATGAAACATATGGGAGAGTACATCATAGCAATATACCATTGAATAGAATAGAATAGAATAGAATAGAACAGAACAGAACAGAACAGAACAGAATAGAATAGAATAGAATAGAATAGAATAGAATAGAATTCTTTATTGGCCAAGTGTGATTGGACACACAAGGAATTGGTCTTAGTGCATATGGTGTTGGTATACATAAAAGAAAATATAAATTCATCAAGAGTCAAGAATCAAAAGGTACAACACTTAATAACAGTCATAGGGTACAATAAGCAATCAAATCATAACAGGAAGCAGTCAATATAAAGGAACAAATTTATAGTCATACAGTCACAAGTGGGAGGGAATGGGTGATAAGGAGTGATGAGATGATTAATAGTAAATTCAGACTTTGTAAATAGTTGGACAGTGTTGAGGGAATTATTTGTCTAGCAGAGTGATGGTGTTTGGGAAAAACTATCCTTGTGTTGTTCTGATATGCAGTGCTCTATAATGTCATTTAGTGGGTAGGAGTTGAAACAGTTTATGTCCAGGATGTGAGGGGTCTGAAAATACCCTGTATCTCCAACAATACGGCCTCCCCCAATAGGAAGTCCCAGCATGTTTTATAGGCATGAAATGAAATTAAGCCCCTCCCCCCATATTAAGGCCTATATTAAAACATTTGAAATGGGGGGGGGGATGGTGGGGGAGCTTGCCATTAGGAAGTACTTTTGTTGCACACCCAGATATGGTGCTGCCTGCGTTGACCCCGATACGAAGTGCCCCACCAACACCGAGGTCAACATCCAAGCCGTCGCTGCCCGCCCGTCTGAAGATGCAAGGGTGGAATTAAATCACGCCCAAAAAGATGGCCTAGCCATTTTTTCGGGGCTCAAAAAAAAAAAAAAAAAAAAAAGACCCGGCCTTATTATATGAGAAACATGGTATTTTCACAGCCCTGTTTTTGACTCATGCAGTATACAGGTCCTTGATGGAAGGCAGGTTGGTAGTAATTGTTTTTTCTGCAGTCCTAATTAACCTCTGAAGCCTGTGTCTATCCTGTTGGGTTACAGAACCACATTGGACAGTTATAGAGATGCATATGATAGACTCAATAATTCGTCTGTGAAACTGTATCAGCAGCTTCTCGGGCAGTTTGAGCTTTCTGAGTTGGTGCAGAAAGAACATTCTTTGTTGTGCTTTTTTAATGACATTCTTGATGTTAGGTGTCCATTTTAGGTCTTGTGATATGATGAATTGGCATCCTTCAGTCTCAACAGACTATGATATTGTGCTATGAAACTGGTAACTGCCACCTCCTGTGTTGTTTCAATGCTCTACACAAAGCTGGAGTGTTTCTCCAGAGCACGAGGCCTGGGTAATTTAATATGGAGGATAAACTTTTACCCAAACAGTAGATTCCTCCCTCTCCACATCACTGAAATAGTCTAATGGAACGGCAGAGCCAATACGATAGGTGATATGATAGAACCTAGAAATTTGAAGGTCTCTACTGTTGATACTGTGTTGTGTAAGTGCTGGTGGTATGGGAGGGTTTCTCCTAAAGTCTACCACCATTTCTATGGTTTTGAGTGTGTTCAGTTGAGACTGTTTCACTCATATCATGAGGCAAGTTGTACAACCTCCCATCTGTAAGAGGATTCGTTGTCTCGAATGAGACCAATCACTGTTGTATCATCTCCAAACTTCAGTATTTTAACAGATGGATTGTTTGAGATATAGGGAGAAGTGGAGAAAGCACACAGCCTTGTGGTGGCCCTGTGCTAATTGTACAAGTATCAGATGTGATTCTGCCTAGCTTCACCTGCTGCTTCCTGTCAGTTAAGAAGCTTATGATCCACTTACAGGTGTGTTCAGGTACCACTAGTTGGTTTAGTTTAGTTAGAAGAATGTCTGGAATGATGGTATTGAATACTGAACTAAAGTCTACAAAGAGGACCCTTGCATAGATATTTGGAGATTCAAGGTGTCGTAGGATGTAGTGTAGATCCATATTAACAGCATCATCTGTCCATCTATTTGCTCAATATGCAAACTACATGGGATCTAACAGTGAATCCATGATGATATTCAGGTGGGACAGCACTAGCCTTTCAAAGGTTCTCATAACTACAGATATTAGAGTAACTGGTCTGAAGTCATTTAGTTCCCTGTTGGAGGGCTTCTTTGGCACTGGGATGATAGTAGAGCATTTGAAGCAAAAGAAACATAGCACATCTCTAGTGATTTATTGAAGATTCAGGTGAAGATGGAGGCCAATTGGTCAGCACAGTAAGAATGAGTTATCTTGTCTGGCCCTGTTGCTTTTCATGACTTTTGTCTGTGAAATAGATCTTGCACTTATTTTTCTTTAATCAGCAGAGGTTGTGAATCCAATGGGTTGGGGTCAGTTGTTGGAAGCTTAGCTGTCGGTGTGTTTGAGATGGGGTTTGTGGCTGTAGTTTCTTTTCAAACCTGCAGTAAAACACATTCAGGTCATCTGCTAGTTGTTGATTTCCTTCTTCCTGGGAAGGTGATGTTTTTAAGAGTTTTCCATGTTTGCTGGTTCATTTTTTGAAAACTGATTCCTTAACTTTTCAGAGTAGCTTATTTTTGATGCTCTGATCTCTCTTGTTAATATGTTTCTAGCCAGATTGTATAGCATTCTGTCACCTTTTCTGTAGGCTTCTTTGGAATGATGTAACTGCTTAAGTTTATCTGTGAACCAAGGTTTATTGTTACTATATATTTGCAGGTTCTTTGTTGGTACACATAGGTCTTAGCAGAAGCTGACATGTGATATTACACTATCTGTGAGCTCATCTAAGTCTAAAACATTTGTAATGTTTTACAGCCCTCTCTAAGCAGTTTAGAGGGTCAGCATATTGCCTTCACCACTCTGGGTCTTAATTTTACTGACCCCAAATGGAAAGTATGGAAAGCTCAGCTGTTCAGATTGAACTGCTGGCAGTTGGCCAAGTTATGCATCTAACGACTGCACTACCATGCCTGTGTGTGTGTGTGTGTGTGTGTTGTGTGTGTACATGTGTATGCACCTGTGTGTTGTAGTGCATGAAAAAATGCAGCTAACAGGTTTTACATTCTTAAGTAGGAAAATTTACAGAGGTGTCAGAAATATCTTGATTTAACATGCACTTTTTCTTTTTCAGACAAAGCTGATTGCACTCAGTGCCCAGATGATCAGTATCCAAATAAAGACCATGATTCATTCATTCCCAAACCTATCAGTTACCTATCTTATGAGGATAATTTGGGGATCAGCTTGGCCACAGTGGCTCTTGTGTTTGCCTTTACTACAATTTATGTCTTAGGAATCTTCGTAAAGTATCACAACACTCCCATTGTCAAGGCCAACAACCGCAGCCTCTCCTACATCCTCCTCATTTTCCTTCTCCTCTTTTTCCTTTCTTCCCTGTTATTCATTGGTCGACCCACAAGTATGACTTGTCTTCTTCGACAAACTGCTTTTGGCATCATCTTCTCTGTGGCGGTTTCTTGTATGTTGGCCAAAACAATCACAATGATTCTTGCATTCATGGTCACCAAGCTAGGATCAAAGATGAGGATGTGGGTTGGAAAAAAGACTAGCCCTTTCTATTGTTTTCTCCTGTTCTCTTGTACAAACACTGCTTTGCCTCATCTGGCTTTCCACCTCTCCCCACTTCCCAAATGTTGATATGAACTCTCTTAGTACTGAAATCACTCTGGAATGTAATGAAGGTTCTGTTGTGATGCTTTATTGCATCTTGAGCTTCATGGGTCTTTTGGCTATTGTCAGTTTTGTTGCAGCTTTCCTAGACAGGAAATTACCTGATACTTTTCAGGAAACCAAATCCATTACTTTCAGTGTGATGATTTTTTGCAGTGTATGGTTGTCCTTCATCCCTGCCTACATGAGTTCCAAAGGGAAATATATGGTGGCTGTGGAGATCTTTGCCATCTTGGCCTCCAGTGGGAGACTACTGGTTTTTACCTTTTTCCCAAAATGCTATATCATTATGTTGAAGCCTGACTTTAATTGGAAAGATAATCCATGGCAAAAATAATCCATTAAATGGCATCCTTCATGGTTACTTTTTTCACGAAACATGCTAATATTTTCCCTAACATCTTCAGTAAAAATTTAAGATGCACTTTTCTATGTACATATTCAATGTATTTCAAGTATACAAGAGATAATTATTAGTAATAAAGAAGGTACTGGGTTCTAAAAATAGATTTTGAACAGAAAAATCAAAACTGTTAGAGAGCATTTCATCAAGGCTGCTATTGGTGGTGCCACCTTGAGGCAGAATTGCATTTAATTTCCTTAGAAATGTGTTAATATGAGAAACCAGTCCTTTTTGCTGTGTTATTCTTGTAGCCTCCTTGTTATACACAGTTCTGCAGATTTGAAATGAATATGTATATATAAGATATGAATTAAAAAGTGTATCTTTAATTTCTATTTTAGATGTTAGGGAAATATTAGCACATTTCATGAAAGAAAGTAAACATGAAGAATGCCATTTAACAGGTTTTGAATACTTTCAAATATCATCTTTGTTTTTATTTGTTTCCTTTTTAACATTTTTGTACCAGACATTTTTATGGTCATTCTAGTCAGCATGTATTGAACTATGAGCAAAACTCTTTGCTGCTTTACCCAATGAAGAAGTCTATTAATTTTTCTATTGTTAAGAAGCATGGACTCCCAATAAATGTACCTCACAAAAAGTTTTTATATAGCCATTGGCTACCTGAGCCTGTCACATAAAATTTGCTTGCAACAAACCCATAAAATTTGCTAGCAAGCAAACTCACAAAATTAACTCACAACACACCATGTATGTAAATAATGATTTTTTTAAATTAAAAAAGAGAAGCATTTACTCAAACTCAGGCAAAGCAGGCAGGCAGATTGAGTTTCTCACAGAATCACAGATTCACTTAGAGATCTGTGTTTCTGCCATCGGCTACCTGAGTCTGCACTGCTTCAGTCCTATGGAAGGTTCAGGTCTGCTTAAAAGCAGAGCCGAAGACCTAAAGATTAGCTAGAAAGTAAGAAATTAAACGATATCCTGTTTTCTAGCTAATCTAAATCTCCCAGCACAGCAGAAGAGCTGATGGTCAGAAAAAGAAATAGCAACTTAGCAGGCAAGTTTTCCAGATAAGGAGTGAATGGGTGGGGTGGGTTCCCATGGGCCATGTGGGCAGCTCAGCCTTGCATTCATGCGCAGCCTGGATTAATTGCTTTGAGGGGTGCTCTGGGGATGACCTTTCTCTGCGGACCACCAAAATTTTCTTGCAGACCACCAGCTGGCCAGGGCTCACTGATTGCTGACCACTGTTCTAGACTACACAGTAAGACCACAAAAAGGCAAGAGTTACATCTGGTTATACTTGATTTCACCAAGACAAAGACATATTTCTTTATGTATATTTAAAGCTCTCTGCTAACAAGTGACATTCATTAAAATAATTGCTCAAATGGAACAATACAACTCACAAGCTTTGGGTCCTGAATTGAGGGTGAGATTAAGAGTTTGATATTGGGTGTATTATGAGCTTTGCTTACAAAACCCAATTAGTCAATGGTTTTGAGAAATGGGAAAAATCACTCAACAATATTTAATGAATCTTGATAATTGTTCACAGTCTGTTGTTTCTAATGTCTACCTTTATATTGAGACATGTAAAGACAGTTTTTGTTAGCACTAGAATTGGTTTGCAAAACATTGAAATCCAAAATAGAACAATTTAATTAAATTGTATGAAAGATTTCTCACCTGAAGTGTTAATATAGTCTCTCCCCCAAAGACCCACTTCTGAAGAATTATAAGATAAAAAGCAAATTCAGTCAAGTTTGTTCATACTTTATTATGTAAATTGGTAATTTATTTCCTAAAAGATTCACCTTAGAACATACAACATCACAGCTGGAAGTAGCCTTTGCAGGTCATCTAATCCAACCCTCTGCAGAAGCAGTTGACCCTATACCATTTCAGATGAACAGCTATCCAAGTTCTTCTTAAAAGTCTCCAGTGATGGAGCACACACAATTTCTAAAGACAAGCTGTTCCACTGATTGATTGTTCCCACTTCAGGAATTTTATCCTTAGTTCTAGGTTGGTTGTTTAGCTTTCATCCATTGTTTCTTATCTTGTCTTCTAGTGCTTTGGAAAATAGCTCTTGTGTGTACTAGTGGAATTTGTTTGAAACATGCGCACAGCTTCCTCAGATTACTTGCATATTCATATTTATGAATGTAGTTGTATGCATAGAAGAGTTTAATTGGGTTGTTCAAAATTCAATCCTGTCCTTTTTCAATTTCTTATGTATTAAACGCTCTCTATTGTTGAGCTCAGGCCTCGGTACAATTATATAGATTTTGGGGATGAAGATGCATCCCAGTAAGCCAGCACTGGAAGACAGGATAGAGAAGATCTCCATGGCCACCATGTACTTCCCTTTGGTGCTCAGGTAGGTGGGGACAAAGGTCAGCCAAACACTGCAGAAAACCAACATGCTGAAAGTGATGAACTTGGCTTCATTAAAACTGTCTGGCAACTTCCTGGCTATGAAGGCCACAGTGAAACTGAGAAGAGCCAAGAAGCCCAAGTAGTCCAAAATACAGTAAAACATGGTGATTGAGCCTTTATGACATCCAACTATGATTTCGCCATGGAGAGTTTCCATGTCTACATGTGGAAATGGGGGAGATGTACTCAGCCAAACAATATAAATACCTGCTTGAATGAAGGAACAGAACCAGACAATAGAATAGACCAACTTTTGCCCCACCCATTTGTGGAATCGGCTTCCTGGCTTTGATGCTAGGAATGCTACAATGACTGTCATGGTTTTGGCCAAAATGGACGAAATAGCAATAGAGAAGATGATGCCAAATGTTGTTTGTCGGAGGAGGCATGTCACCTTATTGGGGTGTCCACTGAACAGAAGTGAGCAAAGGAAACAGAGAAAGAGGGAGACAAGTAGAAGATAGGTGAGGTTGTGATTGTTGGCTTTGACAATGGGAGTGTCCCGTTGATTAATGAAGATTGAAAACACCAAAGCTGTGACCAGGGAAAAGAGAAGAGCCAGAGACATCAGAGTTATGTCCAGAGGAAATTCAGTGTCTTTAGAATGCACTCATCATGAGCTGGGTTTGGAAATTGATCCTTTGGACAAACAATACAATTCTCTATGTCTGAAAATAAAGAAAATACATAAATTTGTTCCACTATTTTTAGAGCTACCTTCTCAGGAGTCCTTCTTTAGTAAAAATGACATGACAGAAACTCCCAATGTCTAGTACCCAAAACAGGGTGAATTCAGTGACAGTAAGTGATAAAATCTTCCACTTTAGTAAAGACTCAATAGTGGCCTGTAGGTAGAAAACATTCAAGTAGATGTATAGTATTTATATGTCACAAGAGCAAAAAATTAACAGAGAGACTCTCAGAAAGAATCAGAGTAAGACTCTCTTTATTTAGCCTTAGTTGAACCACCATAAAGTGTTCAGAGAAAAAACTAGTCAAAAATATGATAAAATAAACCAGAAACAGATCAACAGCTATTAGACCATAAAGCCTCAATGGTTGGCCAAAAGATGAAAATAGATTGTGTAGTTCTTAGTTTGATATTTGCACTTTTTAAAAAATTTTTTATTGATTTTAACAACAAACAAAAACACATAAAACATAAAACATAAAAACATCATCCTCCTTCATAGATTTACAAATAGTGTATCAGTTGGTTTACCACTTTTTTTTGTGCATCCATTTCCTAGTCGCCATTATAGTTATATTACATAATAACTCATATTATCAATCAACAATTATATAACCTATTATCATTACTGAACAATCATTTGACTATAATTTTGTTAATTCATACTTTAATGAGATAACTATAATTTACTTAATTTATTTTACAGCGAATCATAAAATCATACCAAATCTATCTTAATAAAAATAGTATCAAAGAAAAAAAAGGAAGTATATATTCATTATATCCTAAGTTTCTAAATATTCTATTATTATATTTTATTATCTAACCATTGATAAAAAAGGTCCCAAACTTAATAAAATTGTTTAACTTCTTGTTCCCTAATTTCAAATGTCAATCTACTCATTTCAGCACATTCCAATATTTTCTTAATAGTTTCTTCCTCTGATGGAATTTTCTCACTCTTCCAATTTTTAGCAAAAACAATCCTAGCTGCTGTTAATATATTTACAATCAAATACTTCAAATTTTTATTATATGTATCAGGTAAAATTCCCAATAAAAAAATCTCTGGTTTCAAATCTATATGTTTCTTTATCATTTTTTCCAAACATATGCGAATTTTAGTCCAATATTTTCTAGCGTCCTCACAAGTCCACCACATATGGTAATATCAGCCAGGTATCTGATAACATTTCCAGCACTTTTCAGATTTATTCTTGAACATTCTTGCTATTCTTGTCGGGGGGAAATGCCACCTGTAAAACATCTTATACAAATTTTCTTTATATGCTGTTGACATTGTCATTTTATAATTTTGAGACCACAATTTTTCCCATTTCTCTAAATCAATCCCATATCCAAAATTCTTTCCCCAAACAATCATCATTTCTTTAACTTGTTCCTCCTCTAGTTTAATTTCCAGCAAATAGCTATATAATTTTTTTAATCACTTGTTCATCAGTACATGTCAAAATCCTATCTAAGTCAGTCAATTTATCATAAAATCCCTCCATTTTAGAATCTTTAAGATACCTTGAGTGTATTTGCGCATATGAAAACCAATTCATCCTTATACCTTGTTCTTCTAGCTTTTGCATCATTTTAAGTTCACTCTTTTCATCCAATATTTCCCCATATCTGTTTGTTCCTTCTTATATATTATAAGATAAGAAAAAGCTTCAATAGTTGATAACCAGACTGGGATTTTCAAATAACATTGTCTCTTAATTTTCTCCCAATTCAACCATAAAGACTCCCTTATATAATGCCTTCTAAAATAGCCCTGCGATTTAGTTCCCTTATACCACAGAAAAGCATGCCATCCCAGTAATAAATCAAGTCCCTCTAATGTCAACAATCTAGTCTTTCTTAATGTTATCCATTCTTTAGCCCACGTTAAATTTGTTTTTATAGCATATTCTTTGTCAGAATCTTTGTTTTATCTTTATTTATTTTCAAACCAGCCATCTCACCGTACGTCTCTATCTTTTCCAATAGCTTTAAAGCTGTCTCTAGAGGATCTTCCAGAATGAAAACCTAATCACCTGCAAAGGCTTGCAGTTTAAATTCCTCCTTCTTAATTTTCATTCCTTTTATATTTTGATCCTCTCTAATACTCCTCTCTCAACACTTCCAAAGTCAATACAAATAGCAAAGGTGATAATGGGCATCCTTTTCTTGTGCCTTTTCTTATATTAATAGAGTCTGTAAATTCTCCCTCTATCATTACTTTTGCCATTTACTTATCGTATATGGCTTCTATTGCTTGAATAAATTTTCTAGTGAAGCCCATCTGTTCCAATAATAGTAACATAAATCTCCAGTTCACATTATCAAATGCCTTTTGGGCATCTAAAAATATCAAACCCATTTGTTTTTCAGGATGCGCCTCATAATATTCCAAAGTGTCCAGAATTACCCTCATGTTGTCTTTAATTTGTCTCTTTGGCAAGAATCCATTCTGATCAGGGTGAATAAAATTATTTAAATATCTTTTGAGCCTTTCTGCCAAGATTGAAGCAAAGATTTTATAGTCTGTGTTCAATAAAGAAATAGGTCTATAGTTCTTAATTTGTAATGGATCGGCCCCTTCTTTTGGAAATAGTGTAACATAAGCTTCTGACCATGTTTTAGGTATTTTCTTATTTAACATAACTTCATTCATGACTTCTAACAGTGGAATGCTCAACAATTCTTGTAGTGTTTTATAAAATTCTGCCAGAAGTCCATCTGGACCTGGTGCTTTTCCATTATTCTGTCTGTTGAGTGCTTCAGTTAGTTCCATCATTGTTATAGTGCTTTCTAACATTTTTTCAGTCTCTTCAGATATCTTAGGTAAGTTAGCATTTTGTAAATAAAGTTTAATTTTTCCTCATCAAAATCCTCCTGTTTATACAGTTGTCCATAAAAGTCTCAAATAATTACCTTTTTCTCCTTATTACCATAACACATTTGACCTTGGTCATCTATTAGTTATAGTATTTTCCTAGATTCTTTCTCCTTTCTCAGTTTATATGCTAACCATCTACCTGGCTTATTTGCATCTTCAAAATAGTTCTGTTTAGCACTTCTAATTTTTTGTGCCAGTTCTTTGTTCTCTACCTGACCCATTTTATGTTTAATTATATCCATTTTAATATCTTTTTTCTGTGGCATTTTCTGCATTTCTTTTTCCAGTTTTTTGTGGTCATCTTCTAGAGCTTTGATAGTTTGCCTCTTCCTAATATTCTTTTTCTTTGTATAGTCTATTATTAATCCTCTCATATATGCCTTCATTGTATCCCAAACATTCTGCATTGAAGTATCTTCTTTTTTGTTTTCACTGAAGAAGAAATCCAATTCTTTCCCCATCCATTGTGTGAAATCTTTTTCCTTTAAAATAGTATTATTTAATGTCCATCTAGATCTTCTTTTTTGTCCTTTCCATTTAATTGTCATTGGATTATGGTCTGCCCATATACTTGTTTCAATATTTATTTCTTGCATATTAGATATTAGTTCTGTTGAAATCCAAATCATATCTATTCTGGACCATGATAAATGTCTATTTGAATAAAAAGTATATTGTTGAGTTTTGCCATTTCTTTCTCTCCATATATCTTTTAAATTTAATTCATCTATCATTTTGAAAAAGGATTTAGGGAGAGTCTTTCTATTTTGTTTTGATGCTGTCGCTGTATAGTCCAATTTATTATCTACAATTCCATTAAAATCTCCCATCATAACTATGTTAATATAGTCCAGTCCAATTGTTTTCATATGTAACTTTTTATAAAATTCTTCTTGTTTATCATTCGGGGCATAGATTGCAACCAGGAGTGTTTTAGTATTGTTATCCACTATTTCAACCATTAATACTCTTCCATCTTCGTCAGTATAAATCAGTTTTGCTGCAATAGTTTCTTTAATGTACAAGACTACTCCTCTTTTCTTACAATGAGTCAAAGAAGTAAAAATTTCCCCCAATTTTGGTCGTACCAATAATCATTGATGTTGTTTTTTAATAAGTACTTCTTGTAAGCAAATTATGTCAAATTTTAACTTCTCTAATTTATGGAAAGTTTTTCTTCTTTTAGTAGCTGAGTTCAGTCCGTTTATATTCATAGAAATCAATTGTTTTTCCTCCATGATTATATTTTGTATTTAGGTCTAACAGCTCTCGTGGATCTTACTTCACGTTGTTCTTTGGTCTCCATTTGTCCACCTGCTGCACCTTCTTCTTTTCCCATTCCCATTTGATCCTCTTGAGGTTCAGTTGAGATGATTTATTTTTCTGTCTCTATTTCTCTTCTTCCAAAAAATTCATTGTAGAATATTTCTGCTTTCTCAATTGAGTCAATTCTATGTCTCTGTTCTTGCCATGTAAACATTAATCCTTCTGGAATCAACCATCTATAATTCACCTCTTTTTTCAATAACATTTTAGTCAAGAATCGATATTCTCTTTTCATCTCTCTCACTTTTCTGGGTACTTGTTTTAAGACCACAATCTCTTTGTCTTTATATTTCAATGCCTTATCTCTTGCCACTTGTAGTATTTGTGTTTTAATAGTCTTTTTAGTAAATCTGACACGGACCTCTCTTGGTAGCTTGTTCCTCATTGCATATCTTGTGAAGACGCGGTATATCTCATCTACTCTGTACATCATCTTTTCCTCTGTTATTCCCAAAGCTCCAGCCAAGATTTCTATCATTACTGCAGCCAAGTCTTGTCCTTTTTCTTCCTCTATATTTTGAAATCTGAGATAAAATTCTGACCTATCCATCTCCCACTTCAACATCCCACTTTTGTCTTGTTCAACCATTGTTAATCTGCTATCAATATTTCCAATTGTCTCATCTCTTTGTTTGTCTTTCTCTTCAATTTTTTGGAGTCTCTCCTCATGTTTCACCATCATTTGTTGAAAATTTTCAATTTTTTCATCATTCTTCGCAAATCTTTGTTCAATACTCTCCGTTCTTTGTTCAATACTTGTTTTAAGTTCTTGTATTCCTTGTATAGCCATCATTAGGTCCATTTGTGCTTTATCTTGCTTCACCATTGTTGAAAGTCGTCCTCCAGCTGATGGAGAGGCAGGAGCAGAAGTTGAAATGCCAGAAGGTAAAATTTTCTTACTCATTTGGATAGCTCAGGATCTTTAAGCTCCTTTAATCCAGTTAATAAAGTAGTCAATTATAATCCAATTGGAAAAAAGAAAAACATAATAAAAAACCAATAAAAAATAAAAAGCCCAAAATTAAAAAGAAAAAAAAGTTAAAAAGAGAAAAGACAAATTCTTCAGGTTCTTCTAAACCTTAATCCTATTGTGGGATAGTCAGTTGTGATTCAAAAATAAAAATTAAAGATAAAGAAAAAGAGAGTAAAACCCAATAATATTAAGAAGTAATAATAGAAAAAAAGAAGAAAAAGAGAATTCTTCGGGTTCTTCACACCTTAATCCAATTGGGAGGTCTCAAAAAATAAAAAGATAATCATAAAAGTAAATCAAAAATGAAAATGGAAAAGGCAAAAATCCCAATAAGAAAAAGAAAAGAAAAGTATTCTGAGGCTTTCCCTTTAAAAATAAAAATAAACTAAGAAAAATAAATATACAAATATTACAAAATACTGTGTGATTGAAGAGGAGGGATAGAACAGCTAAAAGAAAATAAAAAAAGAAGCACACTGCATCTTATTTAATTATCCAAGGCTCTTACTATGGCTTCTTCACAAATTTCAAAGCCAAGCTTCAAATGCTCAATTGATAGTAGAAGTCCCAAAGAACACCTGTAAAAACATTCTCCAGTGTTCTTCCCTCTATCTTATCAAGTTCCAGTGTCCTTGAGAAAGGATTTTTCACAGTCCTCTCAACTTCCAATAAAGTATTTTCAAGCCTCTAGTTGGCAGTGTTACAAAGTTTCTTTAATCCACTCCCCCTTCTTTCCCAGAAAAAGCCTAATAAAAAAAGAAAATATACATGTATATATATATATTTTTAAAAAAAATTACTAAAGGGAGCCTCTATTAAACAGTCAAAAAGGAGAACAAAAATAGATAAATATAAGAGAGAAAACCAGTCTAGTTACAATTACTAGATCACAATAAAAGTTCAGTGAAAACAAAAGTAAAAGTAAAAAGCCAAGCCTCGCTTTGACATTTCCCTTTAAAAAATCGCCACTTAAGTCAATTTTATCAAGTTTTGTCAAAAGTCTTACAGATTTCTTCTCATTTTAGATTGTCCTTAAGTCCCAAATAAAAAAAGAAAATTCTCACCAGCCGATATACTTTCTCTTTCTGTCTCTTCCTTCCGGAGCTGTCACAGCTTCAGCAGCTTAATGGCTGCCTCTCCGCCAATGGTAAAGGGGTTTCTCCTGGATCAACCAGGGACTTTGCGATGTCCCTGGGATCAACAGAACACACCCCTTACTATCACCATCTCTACGGGATGGTTTAGGTCCGTTGGGACTGACCAGGGGCGAAGATATCAGCTGCGATCTCAGAGCCCTGAGATTGCAGCTGTATTGCAGCGACGTAGCTCCGCCTTCCCCTGAGATAATTGTGATCTTTAGTTATTGTGTCCTATAATCTCTACTTGTGTCCTATCCCACCCCTATTTGAGTAAGATTCCAATTGGGCCTGGAGTCATGGATGATATAGAGACAAAACTGTGTGGCAAAATAATTGAGATTTTTCTGTGATGCATCTTACCCATCTGATTTGATATCATCCTTTCTGGACATGGAGCACAATCATAGCAGCAAAATTTCTCCCCTTCCTTCTTTGTTTTTCTATATCCAGGTGGACAAGGGTCATTGCATAAGGAATGAGGTGGCAACTATTCAAAAAGTCAGGAGATCAGTAAAATAAATCAACCAACCAATCAGTCAGTCAATCACTCACTCACTCTATATCTCTAAGATCTGACTGTCTCTATCTCTCTCTGTCTCTGTCTGTCTGTCTCTCTTTCTCTCTCTCATCTATCTTTTTATCTTTCTATCTATCATCTATCTTTCTTTCTTTCTATCTATTTATCTATCATCTATTTATCATCTATCATCTATCTATCTATCTATCTATCTATCTATCTATCTATCTATCTATCTATCATCTATCTATCTATCATCTATCATCTCATTTTCCTAGCTATTTACAGACAATAGATGGGGTTTTGTTGGGAATCCAACTGTAATTTAGTAAATTTAGAGAAGATGAGGATGCTCATCTTGTTCCAACATGAAAAGAAACCTTAAGTCTTGGACCATTTACATTTGTATATGAAATTAAGGGCAGATAGCTCTTTGCCATTCAGCTATCAGTGACAGCTGAGTGGACCTGCTCTGTATGACAGGAATTTAGTTATTCTGCTAGTGATTTTGCCTGTCTCAGATGATCTTTTACAGTTCCTGTATAAAATCTCAAATTATACTTGGGGGTCTGTGACATAATATCTAGCCATGGCAAAGGTTGTACATGATTTTTGTCATTTAAACAATGTAATGATTAATATACCTGAGTAAATTCTGGTTGCCACTGGATTCTCTCCTCATTAATCAAAAAGGCTTTCCCTAGAGAATTATGTGGGTTCATTTCTCCAATATGGACTCTGATATAAGAATTATTTGGGACTTCCGGTTTGTCGGCTTTGGTGACAGCAGGGATTCACTTTCTCTGCGATCCCTGCTGTGCTAGCCACCTTGGTGCCTCCGATCCTGACGGATTTGGAGGCTAAGGCTGCCCTGTTGGGGCAGCTGAAGAAAGGGGGGATCCGGACAGGGGTTGAGGGGTATCGCAACCCCCCCCCAGCTGGCAATAACCCCCTTCTCTCAAGATGGTGGAGCGGCGGTCTTTATGGCTGCCATAAAGAAGCCGGCAACTGGATGCACAGGAGGAAGAAGAAGGAGTTTTAAAAGGAGTTTTTTCTTGGTTGAACTGGGACCTTAAGGACATATTTAACACCTGGGAAAGTATTGGCTTGGATGCTACAATGTTCCCGATTGATGTTTTCAGCTGCGAAGAAAAGTGACGAAAAGGGGAAGTTACTCTCCCTCCCTTATGGAATTAACAAATGGACGAGGGAAACCAGCCTTTTAATAGAAGGTAAAACCTAAACTCCTTTGTTATAAGTGGGAAGGGAGAGGCTTGGGAAAAATTTTTTTTTACTCTAAGACTTCGCTGGAGGAGATGCCTTGAAGATAAAGAGAATAGAAATTAATTCTAAAAAAGATTTAAAGCACAGATTGGACGTTTTTTCTTTCCCTAATTTGACTTCACCCCTAGAAGAGAAATTGTAAAAAGAAGAAGCTTGTACCCTGCCTGGACTGTTTGATGACTGGGATTTTGGGACTTTTGGGAACTGTTTTAAGTTTGGAAATAACTGATTGGCTTAATAATAAGAAGAGGATACAGAAAGAGAAGAAGAAACAGTTCAAAATGGCTCTATCTCTTAATGAACTAAAAGAACAATATTTAAAAATAAAGAAAGAAGGCAAAGATGTTATCGGAGAAGCCCTTTGTTTCCTAGATATGGCGCTTGTCATGTATCAGCAAATTAAACAACAGCTGGAAGAAGCCGAGGAAGAAGAAGCCATTTTTAATGAACTAAACGGTGTGACTAAGAAAGAAAGGAGAAAGAGAGGAGCGAAAAGAAAGGACTTAAGAAATAAAAAAATATTTATGAAAGAGAAAAAGAAGATGCAAAAACAACAGAATGCTAGAAAGCAAAAGGAAAGAGGAATGCAGCAGAAAGGGGAAACCAAGAAGGCAGAGGTTTGGAGAGGGGGGTGGGTAAAAAGTTTAGGCGGGCTAAGAAGGAAAGGGGAAAGGGGAAAAGTTACAAAGGTATAAAACAAGATGGAGAAAAGAAAAAAAATTTTTTTAGGGATAATGGGTAATGCATGGGTGTTTTTTTTTTTAAAAAGGGGACTCTGCAAAGTACACATGAATATTGTAATAGTGGTATTTGTATTATAAGTAGATAATCAGAACTTTTTAAGATCTAATAAAAGACTAAAATATTAAGGTATAACTTTAAAAGGTTTAATAATGAATGATATTAAGTTTTAATAAAATACTAAAGGGAATGTTTAAAATATTAGTTTAAATATAGAATTTAATGGATTAATGTGTTGACTGTTATGGATTTATTATTGTAGTATTGGTTCCTAAAATAGTAGAATGTACTAAGCAGAATCTGATTGGGATTTAGGTGTTATTTTAAATTTTAATTTAGGGGAATGATAGAAAGGCATCATACTCCGATTAGTGATTCCAGGGGAAACTATTCTTTTTTAAATTGGAAATGAGACAGATGTAAATGGAGAAATGGACAAAAGATATAAAAATCTTTTTCTTTAAAGCAAGATTAAATATATAAAACAGAATTAAGATGAGGCAAAAGTGGAGAGGAGTTATATAATAGATATATATATAGGTAAACAAGATAGGTAATGGTAAATAAGAAGAGCATGAATTCAATTGAAGTCCATACAAAAAGAGGTAATCTGGGGCCAAGTTACTTTCTAGAAAAAAGTTTTATGTTTTTATGTTTATGTCTTATGTCTGTGTGTTTAATTAAGAATTAAATAATAAAATATCGGAGGAAGACTAGAAGAGAATAATTATAAACAAGTCAGAGGAAAATATAAATGTGATGATTCAATAGCAGATAAATTAGAAAGGAAATATGATTGAATAATGATTAAAGAGAAACAATGTGGAATTTGGTAAAGGGAATTTATGTGTTTATATGGAAATGGGAGAAATTATAAGTACGTGATATAAAACAATATGTTACCTGCCTTGTAAAGATTTACAATGGAAAGAGGTTTTATGTTTTTAATGTTTAATGATGTTTTGTTTTGTTTGTTTGTTTGTAAAATCAATAAAACTTGTTTTAAAAAAAAAGAATTATTTGGGAAAGTGATCAAGTTCACAGTGTCAAATCCAGCCTCTAATTTTCCCTGCTCGTTCAAAGTAATTTCATCTCTAGCAGTTGTTGAAGAAAATTCTCTGCAGAAATGAGTGAAGTTTCAAAAAGAGATGAATAAGGGAAAGGTTTGAAATATTCATCCTATGTTCTTTCAAGCAATGCCCATGGATAGCCCTGGGAGCATTAGCAATTCAGAAACCATAGTTAAAGAATGAAACTACTTTTATTGTATAAAAATTTTGGGACCACCTGAACCACTAATCAGTGACAGAACCACCAATCACCTCCCCACCGGATGAATTTTGAGCTTCACTGTTCTGACCTAGGCTTCCCCAAAAAGCACTAAGTAGACACTTTGTCCTGGTAAAACCCCCTTTATTAAATGAAGGTGAATTTCTTTTATTCACATTCAGCCAAAGGCCTGGCAAACAGTCTTTCAAGGTGCAATTAGGAGCACAGACCTTATCTAGCTTGGAGAGCTGTCAAGTAAATATTTTCAAATGCAGTGCTGACAAGGAAGGGCTCGGCACAGTGTCTCTGAGATACACAGACAGATTTTCACACTGCTGCAATGAACAAATTGTTTCCTGCAAAAGCCCGCTACACTTTTTCTCCTCTTTTAATCCCTCTGGGAGGGGCCATTCACAATCCACCTGTGGCTTTACTTCCATGTTGACCCTTAGTTTGTAATTATTCTTTTCTTTTGGCAGCTCTCTACATGCCCAGGCTGGGAACCGGATCCAGATGCTCCCCCACCTCACTGCTGTCCAACTCCAAAGGCAGCTGATAATTGTCAGATGGTCCTGGTCCCATCTCTGCCTCTGATGCAGAGCCCTCGTCCAAGCCTTCCGCAGCCTCCAGGACTGGCCCCTGTTCCTCCCCAACATCCTCACTGTCTGACTCTGCTGCCAGCTCTGCTAGCCGCCGGTGAGCCACAACATTCACAAACAGCCATTCACATGACCAGCCGACCACAACACTTCATAGGACCCATATAAACAGAAAGAAACTGAACAAAACACTTCACCTAAAACCCTGCTGAAATGTTACTTATTTTGGTAAGAAAAGTGCCGGAACTAAACAACAAACTTTATTTTTTGTTTTAAAAAAGCATGGATTGTCCTATACAATATGACTTAATAATTTTAATCTTTTTATATTTATAATTTTATTATATTGTTAAATTGTTTTGGGTAATGAGATGGGCAGCACATAAGTTGAATGAAATAAACAAGCTTGACGAATACTGGAATGGCAGGTACTTGAGGTCCTTCAGTTGTAAGGTAATCTTTGACTTATCTTCATTTAGTGACTGTTCAGAGTGACAAAGGCACTGAAAAAAGTGACATGATCATTTTTCACACTTACAACCATTGCAGCATCCCCATGGTTATGTGATCAAAATTCAGATGTTTGGCAATTGGATCATATTTATGATGGTGGCAGTCTCCCATTGTCACATGATCCCCTTTTGCAACGTTCTGACAAGCAAAGTCATTGGGGAAACCAGATTCACTTAACAACCCTGTTGCTAACTTAACAACTGCAGTGGTTCATTTAATAATGGTGACATGAAAAGTCATAAAATGGAGCAAATGTCCCTTAATATGCTTACTGAGCAACAGAAATTTTGGACAATTGTGATTGTAACTCAAGGACAATCTGTATTCTAGACCAGGAGTATGTCAAACTCAATTTCACTGAGGGCCGCATCAGGTGGCTGGGTGAGTGTGGCCAACTGGGTGGGCATGGCTGACTGAGTGGACAAGATCAGTTTGATGCCTTTTGTGGCCAACTGGATGGGCATGGCCAGCTTGTCCAAACTGCTGGCATATTTCCTCTTCACACTGGGTAGACCGGGCTGAAGTCACATTGGCTAGACTGGACTGAAGCGATGTGGGCCAGTCTCTTACATATTCTAGACAATTAAAAAGAAAATTGAGGAAGCTTACCTGCCACAGTTCCACTTTTTTATAACTCTCCATAGCTTGAAGGATGGATTGTGATGTAAGAACTGCATGCAAGCTATGTTTCAGAGCAGAAACCCCATTGTAGATACTGTAACTGTGCCCTGTCATGCTCATTTCAAAGAAAGGTGCAAGAAGACTCTCCAGGGGCCCCTCTCCCTGACACACACCATTTGTGCACTCAAAAGCTTGTTCTCAAAAACTGGAAATAAGACCATCTCTTTTCCTGTTAGGAAGCTTGATTGTCTGAAGAAAATTCTGAAATCCTTGTGGCTGTTTTGTATGAAACATGAAGGCAAGAGCTCCACGAAAGATTTGCATTGGAGATGACTTTTGCAGGAGATGTAAAGTGAAGTCATTTTGAGCAGTTGTAATCCACTCCTTTGAGGTAGACAAAGTCCCATTGTAAGTCGGATCAGTTATAAAATAAACTCCTAGTAGCAGTGCTGAAGCCAACCACATCACAGTTATGTTTTCACCATATACAATAATTGCCTGGGCTTTTTTCTCTTGAAAAATGCTGAGATGACTCCTTGCCTCATCGATCACACTAGAAATGCTACCAAAGTGCTGATTTTTGTCAAACCCTGCAGTGAATTCAGAGCAAATCTTATTTTTCAAAAGCAGGGGCTCCAAGATCCGCAAAAAGTGTTCCCCATCTAGGGTATTCACTGTGATAAGCCCTACCCATTTCCACTTGAAATGCAGAAGGAGCTGGATTAAACATTTGTACCGAAGAGCTTCATTAGGGACTATACGATAAAAAGATGGAGAATGTGATAGAGCAGGAATTCCTAATTCAAGCAAGCCATATGAAATCTAGAGGAAGGAAACAGAAGGAAGGAAACAGGGGCATAGTAAATAAAAATATGAGAAACAAATAAGTGAAGAACAATGACAGTATGGGCAAAAAACCTTGGCTATACTATAGAATTAGATAAATGGCAAGAATTGTGGAATAGAAATTATACATTGACAATGGCAACTTGTCAGGTATAAGGAAGACTGTATAAAATGTTTTACAGGTGGCATTTGCCACCGACAAGGCTACCTAAGATGTTTTAAAAACATTTCCATCAAATGTTGGAAATGTAATCAGATACTGGAGGTTCCTACTATGACATGTGGTAGACATGCCCTAAGGCAAAAAAATGGATGAAAATTAGAGAAAATGTTAAAGAAACACATAGATTTAAAGCCAGAAATATTTTTGTCAGGTATAATACTAGAAAAATATGATAAAGGGAACATACTACATAACTTGACAGCAGCAAGAATTGGATTTGCATAGATTTGCAAGAATGAGGAAACTCCTACAGATGAAAATATAATTAGGAAAATACTAGGCTGTGCAGAAATGGATAGGTTAGCAGTAAAGGTAAAAGACAAAGAAGACACAGAATGTTTGTTAACATGGGATTTGTTTTATCAATGGTTAGACAATAGAGGTAGAAATTCGAATTTGGAAAATTATTACTAGATATAAATGACCCAGACAATGCACTGTTTATTAAGCACTTATGCATGTTAAAGAAAAATATATAAATAACATATATTTAAAAAAATCTTTCCAATTCATATTGCATCCAATTTACTTCCAAATGGAACTGGGAGAAATATTTAAAACATCTATTTGGTTTTTGGAAAATGTACTTCTTTTCTTAAGAGATAGACTGTATGCATCACATTTATTTATATATTTACAAAGAATATTATTGTGGATATCTCTAATAAATATTGATAGATATGTAGTTATCATCTTAATTATTTGAATCAGTTAATGCCTGCAGGGAGTAATAGACTCATAAATATCTCCTGATCTCTAAACCATCCAATTATTAATGTCAAAGGAAGAGTAGAAATATTTATCTGCAATAAATCCATGAGTCTGAGTGTTAGCTTCCACCTGTGGAATTTTGAAGAGCTGAAAAATTTCTACCATACATGAAGAAGTATCAGAACTTAGTCCTCCAATAATTCCTATGAGGTTTTGGGAGCCTCTGCATAGGTAGTTAGGAACAAACTCGTGTACTTTGAAGAGCAGGTCCAAACTGGTACAGTAGGTCATCTTTGAATCAGAATAGCTATCATAGATTTGGAATCCAAGGGTGATGTTAGGCAAGATTTGGGGGTCTTGATTTATTTCTTTTATGGCAAACTCCAAAGCCAAAACGTGTTGGTAGAACTTTGTCACAACACTGCAAATGAAATGATCTGGGTGATGAGAGAACTTCTTGTAACCTTTCAACAATGCAAATAAATAGAATGCCACAAAATGTAAAAAAAATTGAAGAGAAGGAGAAAGAAGAACTGTTGACAGCTTGAAAGAAGGGAAAACAGAATGAAAGGAAAGGAAAAAGAGACTGAAGAATATGCTAAATGAAAGAAAAGGAGACTTTGGAAATTCTGACTACCAAACATCCCTCTTGCAAAATTTCTTGTGCCATCATGCTAGCTGGGGAGTTTGGGGAGTTGAAGTCTACACATCTTAAACTTGCCATGTTTAAAGCATACTGTTTTATACTTTGTATACTTTACTTTGAATAAGATTTCAATTGTCCACAACAGCTTGTGCTTTATAAAATGGAAGAATCAATATTATATACCTTTCTTGACTTGAAATACTAAACTTCTAGTTAAAGAAAAGATAGAGGTAGCAACCAGGTACAAATGTATCTAAATGTATTTGTTCTTCTCTTCTTCTCCAAACAGTCCCTGGTTTTTATCATGGCTTGTTTCACAATATAATTTCAGCATATAGCCCCTAAAGCTTCTAAATTGAGGTTTTCTGTTGAGAATGATTTCACTATGAACATTGATAATCCATTCTATATGAAATGATCTTAATTTAACAGAAAAAGGATAAGCTTCACTTTGGATACTGTTTATTTTTCCCCACTCCAGTTCGTAATGCTTTTTGGTGGGGGATAAAAACAAACACCTATTTCATTCATTCATTCATTCATTCATTTTTTCATTTAGTTATCAAATTTGTTGGCTGCCCATCTTACCATGAGATAACTCTGGGTAGCTTACAATAATTTAATTTACATTAATCTATCTACTTCTTTAAATTTGCTTTTTGTAAACAATAAGGTATGAGACATTAAGAGTAAGAAAAGCTTTCTACATTCTCCTTTGTAGGATAAAATCAGCCAAAAAAAGATGGGCTTAGCTGGGCTAAAAAAAACTTTGTCTGAATTTTTAGAAAAAAAAATCAACTATCAATATAAAAAGTAGCGGTAAATTGAACTTATTTTTGACCATATAAAACTGAAAACTCTGTACATAGAGAAAGGAATGGCTGGAAATGTAGGAATCAGTCATTTCTTCAATGTTTTCATTCTTGAGCAAGGTAACAGCTGGTTCGACAATCATATTGAAGAATATAAAAGAAGTCTATTTCTTTATAACTCATGAAATCACAAACAGATTACATGTCCTCATCTTTTCATGAAAAATATATTCCACTTCAAGTAATGCAGCCAAAATAGAAGGAAATTGGCCAAGAAAAGATTAAGGATTCTTCTATTCCTGGTTTGTTTTATCTTATGTTGAAATTACATAACTATTGACAGGGCAAAGTGCTTGGTTCTTTTCAAGTTTAATTCCTGCAATCAGCAAAAGTCAAGTAATTAAGTAAATAGTCAAAGAGATTGCTTATCCATAGAGCTGCCTCCAAATGACATATGGTGGTATAAGGTGAAAAAGACATAGTCAGACCAGGTATATGAATTTGATCTATTCATATTTTTAAAACAAAGGGTTAAGCACCCCCCCAATCTTTAAAAGGACAGGACAAACTGTCCGTCACAAAATTACAAAAGCTCAGTAAAGTAACATCACTGTTGGAAGACTCGAAAGAGCAGGTTAGGGACAAACTATCTTGAAGAAAATCTGTCTATGTGGTTGCTAAGAGAGGACAACTCTTGATGGCACATAATCCTTAAAAACATTTAACACCTTATGGATCAGACTGAGAATTGATTTCTTACAATGGGAAGGTAAATGATTCCTCAGAAGGGTGCACATTGTATGCATAGTTGGGGAACTCATAATGAAGGAGAGATGCTATCCCACCAATGATTTGCCTTCCTGATGCCATTCATGTGGAACAGCCACTGCAGAAGTTCCCATACATTTAATGGTTTCTACTGGGAAGGTTATCTGGGAAGTCAGCAGTAGGACAACACTCAACCATACTTTAGCCCTTGTAACCCTGCAGGCAAACATCTGCCTGCATTTTCTCTCTCTCCAGGTAACCTGAAGCACCATTCCTATGGTCAATTCATCCCAACAGTTTTGATGGAGCTGTAACTGCCGGGAAGAGAGTTCTTACAATTACAGAGTTACGCTTTGAGTATTGACTGATCCTCTGAAGCCACCCTTATACAAACCTGCTCATAATTCAGATGGAGAAGGTTCCTACTGACACCCAAATTTAACCTTATGCACGAATGGAAGTGTGGATATTTTTTCTGTGTTTGACTCTGCTGATTGCTGTTGTTCTCTACTGCAATTTTCAGATCTCCAGAGAGTTAACTCATGACATTAATTATAATATTTGTAATAGGCCAAGGGTAAAGGGGTAATATTAAGAATAATCTTGCAGAAGTGAAAATGTTTCTAATGTCGAAACAACTTGTTTTGGATTATTGCAATTCCTTAAATTTGGGATGATACAGATCTTGACAGAGGGGACAAGGCAGTGCATTAGACCTTATGGGATGGGCAAAAATAAGAAAAGTGTGAGATAGCCATGGCCTGTACTGGTGGAGGATTAAATAAGCGATCACCAGTATCTGAATTGTAGCCAGATGTTCCCAGCTAACCAGTATAATTTGTAAAGCTAGATAACAACTGTTAGAAGAATTATCATCCCTTAGTTTGTTTCTTGTTCAGATTAACATACCAGATATTGCATTTCAGAGTTCAAAAGTTTTATGTAGCACACAAGGCTAAAACATTGAGTTTTGAGTCTGACCAACACCTTTGCAAAGGGTGCAAAGCACATTTTAAGTCATGTGTAATGCTTGTCTACATATCAGAATAACTGGATAACTGAGTTGGAAGGGATGTTGGAGATCTTCTGGTCCAAACCCCTCTTCAAGCAGGAAACACTATACTGTTAGGAATATAAGTCACCTAACAGGTATTTGGGTTAGAAATATATAAACCAGGATAAACATTTTAGTACTATATCTTTAAGGGAATGCAAGAGCATGCAATTGGGTGTGGTTTCTCAAACAGCCATAAGATGGAGCCAGAAACCTGGGTTGTTTAGTCTGAGTCTGAGTCTCAGAAGAGAGTGCGAGTGTATCTCTGTTTCCTTCTGTTGGAAAATACTGTCGTTGCTCCATTTCTTCTAATTTTCTGATATTACTGGATTTAATGTAAGTCTGTTACTGAACTGTTTTTGACACTGGACTTTGATATTTGGATTATCCCTGGATTGAAAAACTGACTGATTTACCTGTGAATGATTTTGGACTGCTTATTTTGGACTTTGCTTAAACCTTTCTGGAAGTAAAAACCTACATTTATTGTACAGTATCTGTGTACTATGTGTGTATTATTCAAACACTTCTCTCAAATACGTCTCCCTGTATGCGCTCATTCTCCTAACGGGAAATTATCTCAACACCGGTTATGGGCCCAGGCCATACCAGGCTCAGATAACTGAGAGTTAGTGTGAATTCACAGTACTGTATATAGACAGATGTTTATTGTTTAATTGTGGTTTACTATCCTGATAAAGATGGCACAAGTCACTTCAACAAGTCTATCACTGATAACCCAGTTGGATGGAACAAATTATGTTTCCTGGTCTATGAAGTGCAGTCTACTTCTGTATAAAGAAGGTTTATGGAATGTAGTTCAAGGCCCACCAGATGTAAATGCTTGGGATCCAGCTAATGAGGATGATGCCAAGAAGCTTGTTGACTTTAAACAGAACAACGAATGAGCTCTTTGTATAATTGGACTAATACTGAGTGACCAGCAGCTAGTCCATATTCGTGGAAAAGAGTCTGCTACTAGGTGTCAGGAGAATTTCAAGAGGATTTATGTTCATGACAGTGTAGGTGCACACATACATCTTACACGTAAACTGTTTAGAGCACGTCTTCTGAAAGGTGGAGATAAGTTAGCTCATTTAAACTTCATGAAAAGAACTTTTCAAGAGCTACATGAAAAAGAACTGATATTTTCAGAGCTGCATCAAGTTTATATCATTCTTTCCTCATTGGATGAAAGTTATGATGATTATTTATCTTCACTGGAAGTCCTGCCCAGAGATAAACTGACATTGATTGACAGAATTGGAAGATTGTTAGAAGAAGCAAGAAGATGGCTGGATAGGGACCAACTGAGGAAGGAACAACCACAAGAAGAGGATTTGTCTTCAACTGCCTATACTGTTAGGAAATGTTTTTTCTTGTGGGGCTAGTGGACATATAGCTAAATTCTGTAAGAAGAGAAAACAACAGAATACTGGCAAACACCAGAAGACTAAGAAGAATGTTAGTTTAGCTATGTCTAGCAACTCAACTGTAAACAATGATTTGTAGGTTTTTGATGGTGGAGCTTTAACTATGTTATATGTACTTAAACTGAAATTTTATTTATTATCAGTAAGGGCTTTAGTTAATATTGGTTATGTAGTAACCTTTAGGGGAGATAACTATATAATAGAGAAAGAGGGTAAAAGTGTTACTGCTACTTTAAAGAATGATTTATATGTAATACATCAGTTGAAGATGGCTAACTCAGTTTATAACAATGTTAAGCCACATGATGAATGTATACATTTACTACATAGACGTCTAGGGCACATTAATTTCAAAATGCTCAAACGAACTGTTGAATTGTCAGAGGGAGTAAAATTGAAACCTTGTAGCAAGTATTTACACTGTAATGCTTGTAGTCAAGAAAAGAGTAAGGTTACTCCAGCAAACAGACTTAATGGGTTTAAGACCAAAGAACTTTTAGAGGTTGTTTTTGCTGACATAATTGGTCAGAAAGAAAACCAAGAGAAAACCAAAAGAAACCAAGTTTAGGAGGTGCCTGTTATATTTTGACTATTATGGACCATTACTCACGGTACGGTTTCTGCTATCTTATGAAAAACAAAACAGAAAAATTCCAACATTTCTTTAACTGGCTAAGGTTTGCTGAGAGAAAAATGAAAAGTAAAGTAATTACTTTAGTAACTCATAATGGGACTGAATTTGTTAACAAAAGATTCCAAAATATGTTGAAATTGGCTGGTGTTGAGCATAAACGTTCTGAACCTTACAGACCACAACATAACTCATTTATAGAATGAAGAGGGCAAACATTACACGCCATGGCTCGCACTATGTTATCTGATTCAGGTTTACCTGAAACACTGTGGGGTGGAGCCATAACGGGTAGTAACCATGTTTTAAACAATGTAGTAAATATAACAACTGGAGAATTACCATTCACTCATTGGCATGGCAGAAAGCCAAATTTAAGTTACCTACACACATTTGAGCTCCAGCATGGGTGCATATTCCCTCACAAGTAAGGGCAACATAGAGCTAAGAAGTTATTTTTTTGTGGGTTATGAGGCCAACCATAGATCATTTAGATTCTGGGATTAAGGCACAGCTCATGTTTATTGTAGTGCTAGTGCAAAATTTCTAGAGCACGTTGGGTGGGATAAACTGGAACAGGAATCCAGTAATGATATTATTATTGACACCCAAATAGTCCCTAAAGATGATATCAGTAAACAAAAAATAGCCATTAAAGAGAAAGCAGAGGAGGAAGTAGGAGAACAGGCACAGGAAGAAATAGAAGAACAGGAGCAGGTGGCACAGGAAAGTCCATCAGTTAGCCCTGTATTACCAAGATGTTCAACCCGAGTAACACGAGCACCTGATAGATATCAGGCTAGTGTTGTATGCCAACTGAATACAGTTCCAAGTAATTATAGTGAACTAAAACTGTATCCTGTTAAGGATCAGGCTGCTTGGCAGAAAGCAATGGATAAGGAACTGGAATCATTAAAAAGACTGGAGGTATACGAAAATGTTAAGTTACCACCAGGTAAATATGCCATAGGATGTAAATGGATATATAAGCTAAAGACAGGTGTAGACGGGACTGTTACCCATAAAGTCAGGTTAGTAGCATAAGGGTTCAATCAGACAGCAAATGACTATGATGAGGTGTTTGCTCCTAGTCTGAAGGCTACTACATTAAGGGCAGCATTAGTGTGGGCAGCTAAAGAGAAATATATTGTAAATCATTTGGATGTAGAGACAGCTTATCTGCATGCACCATTGCAACACACTATATATTTAAAGAAACCTTTAGGTCTCAAAAATGATAATACTGATAATAATGATTGCTGGAAATTGAAAAAGAGTCTGTATGGTTTGAAGCAATCAGGATATGAGTGGAACCAATAAAGAATTAACTAAAATAGGCTTTGTAGCTGGCTTGGCTGATCCATGTTTGTTTAAAAAGGAAACTAATGGTATAATGTCATTATTGTTATTATTTACCGATGACATAGCATTAATCACCAAAACTGAACAAGAAGCTACTGAGATAATTTCACTATTGGAAAAGAAATTTAAAATAAAACAATTAGGAGAAATCAAACAATATCTTGGTTTAAAGATAGATAGAACTAGGGGAGGATACAAGATCTCACAGGCAGATAAAATTAACCAATTAGTAAAAAGTTTTAAAATGGAATTTTGTAAACCAGCTAAAACCCCAATGAGCCAGGAGTTTAGCCATGGTGATGTTCAAAGTCCTGTTTTTGATAAGAACATCTATCAGTCTTTGACTGGTAATTTATCTTATCTCAGTAATTGGTCAAGGCCAGATATCACATACCATGTTAATCAATTAGTGAGATTTAACACTGAGCCCATTGAAAGGCACTGACAAGCTGCAAAACATGTGTTAAGATATCTAAAACAAACAATGCACTATGCATTGTATTTGGAGCCTTAAGATGAACTGAATTTGACTGCATATGCTGATGCAAGTTTTGCTACAGACATAAATACATGAAAATCTACATCGGGTACTGCTGTATTATTGGGAAAAGCATTGATTGGATGGAGATCCATTAGACAGAAACATCTAAGTTTGTCAACAATGGAGGCTGAATTCTCATGTTTGTCTTTATTATGTACAGATTTAGTTTTGTATAAACAATTTTTGATTGATATGGGAATTGATGTAAAAGATCCTATTGTTATTTACGAAGATAACCAATCTGCAATACAGATTACTTCAAATATTGCTATTAAAACAAGAACAAAACACACAGATTTAAGATATTTAAATGTGAGACAATGTGTGCAAAGTAAGATGATTAAGCTAGAATACTGTATGTCAGAAAACAATATAGCAGATCATTTACAAAGTCCCAAGGCTCCATAAAACATAAAGCTAGCTGTGAAGATTATGTACTTAGAATGTAAAGTTGTATATATTGTCTTACCCAAAAGGGGAGAATGTTAGGAATATAAGTCACCTAACAGGTATTTGGGTTAGAAATATATAAACCAGGATAAACATTTTAGTACTATATCTTTAAGGGAATGCAAGAGCATGCAATTGGGTGTGGTTTCTCAAACAGCCATAAGATGGAGCCAGAAACCTGTGTTGTTTAGTCTGAGTCTGAGTCTCAGAAGAGAGTGTGAGTGTATCTCTGTTTCCTTCTGTTGGAAAATACTGCCGTTGCTCCATTTCTTCTAATTTTCTGATATTACTGGATTTAATGTAAGTCTGTTACTGAACTGCTTTTGACACTAGACTTTGATATTTGGATTATCCCTGGATTGAAAAACTGACTGATTTACCTGTGAATGATTTTGGACTGCTTATTTTGGACTTTGCTTAAACTTTTCTGGAAGTAAAAACCTACATTTACTGTACAGTGTATCTGTGTACTGTGTGCGTATTATTCAAACACTTCTCTCAAATACGTCTCCCTGTACGTGCTCATTCTCCTAATGGGGAATTACCTCAACATATGCTATTTCAGACAAATGGTTGTCCATTCTTTTCTTAAAAGCATCCAGTGTTGAAGCATCCACAACTTCTGGAGGCAAGTCATCCCACTGATTAATTGTTTTGTCAGGAAATTTCTGCTTCATTCTAGGTTGATTCTTGCCTTGATTAGTATCCATTCATTTTCATGTTCTCTCTTTAGGTGCTTTGGAGAATACCCCCCCACACACACTTTATGACAGCTGGCTATAAAAGGGAGCTGTCAGATGACATCAGCTGTTGTCCACCAGCTGGCTGCCTCATTAGTGCGGATGCCACGGCAACCCTTTATTGTTTCAATAAAATAAAAGCTGAAGTTCATTCTGAGTTTGCCTCAGGTTTTTCTGCTGCTCCACAACACTGACGATGAGGGCGGGATTCCTATAAGAGGCAACCGGGCAAAAAATCACTGAGCGAAGTCACTACAAAAAGAGCTGAAGTCACTACCAAGCTGAATGTCAGTTTAAGAGCTACTGTCACTATTCGCAAGTGCGAATTTCAACTTTCTTTGAAAGATATGGCACCGCTGAGTCAAGATGACTTCGAACCCTGCATTCCCGCCTTTCAGACTGACAGCGGAAACATGGGATTCCTACAGAAACTGATTTGACTGTTTTCTAGATGCCATAGCCCTTGCTGACATTTCTGACCATAGGAAAAAGTCCTACTTTTTAAGTTTTTGCGGAGCCACAGTGTTTGACACTGCCACGACATTATTAGCTCCACGTTCAATTAAGACTGTTCCATGGGAAGAATTGCAGGAAATTCTTTCCAACCAGTATTCCCCTAAGCCATCCCAAATTGCCAGGCATCATGCTTTTAGGAGGCGGATTCAGGCTGAGGGAGAGACTATTTGTGGGTACATGGCTGCCCTATGAACAGCTGCCTTGCATTGGGGGGTTAGAGACTATCTGGAAGACGTGTTATTAGACCAACTAGTTTGTGGAGTCAGGGATTTAAGGATACAAAGGCGTCTATTGGCTAAAAGGGATTTAACCCTTAAATTAGCAATTGAAGGGTCCCACCTGCTGAACTATAAGCACTCTCAGCAGCAGAAATTAAGGGAAATCCAATTAGCCAGGGCAGCTCAGCCATCCATTACAATGAAGCCTCCTCAGAAGAAGGCTATGAAAAGGCTAATGATGTAAATCACCTCAGGCAGCAAAAAACCAGTCAAGGGGAAAACAGGCTAAAACCCAATCTACCTCCACGGCATCATCCCATTTGTCTAAACTGTGGGGGAAACCACCTCAGGGCATCCTGCAAGTTCAGGAATGCCATTTGTCTAAAATGTCAAAAGAAGGGTCATTTAGCCAGGATCTGTCAAGCAGGAAAGACTTTTGCCTAAAAGAATCAGACAACCCAACATTTCCAAAAACAAGTTGAAGACTGTTCTACCTGCTATCAAGCCAAGCTGACTAACAAAGGCTCTAACAAAATTAGCGTTTTTGTTTCTATAGAAGGAAAACCTTGCAGGATGGAGGTTGACACAGGCTCAGCACTGTCCATTATCTTATGGAGCACCTTGAAACAACTACTTCCCAGAATGGCTAAGAAGAAGCTTCATGGCTGCCAGTTAACCCTACGCAACTACCAAGGCAGAACCATCCCAGTCATCGGAAAAGGCAAGTTTTTTGTACAATTTCAAAATTTTAAAGGTCACTTGCCTTTAGTGGTAGTGGATGGTGCCCTCCCTAGCCTGTTGGGGTTAGACTGCTTCCCTGCCCTTGGCCTCCATATAAGCAGAATCCACTCTATTACAAATGCTTGTTTAATGACTATGCTGATGTTTTCAGCGAGGGGCTGGGCTGTTATTCAGGAACCCCAATTTCTTTCAACTTGGACCCTCAGGCAGGACTAATCCATTTAAAGCCTCAAAGGGTTCCTTTTGCTATCCGCCCCAAATTAGACATGGAGCTTGACAAATTAATTAAACAAGGTGTATTGGAGCCTGTGGACTTCACAAAATGGGAAACCCCAATAGTGACACCCCTGAAGAAAGACGGGAGCATGAGAATCTGCGTGGATTATAAGACGTCATTGAACAAATATTTACAAATCAGCGCCTATCCAGTCTCTGTTATCCAGCACCTACTACATTCTTCTGAGCCAGGAACCATTTTCGCTAAATTAGACATGTCACAGGCCTATCAATAGTTCCCTATTGATGACACATACTGAACTATAAACTATTGTAACGCACAGGGGAGCTTTCAAATGTAGGCACCTCCAATTTGATGTAAGTGTAGCCTCAGGAATTTTCCAATCCTTAATGGAAAGACTTCTTCAAGGATTATCAAGCGTAGTTCCGTACTTTGATGACTTTTTAATATCTGCCCCTGACAAGCCTCAGTTACTGCAAAGAGTCAGAGGGGTCCTCTATCGTTTCAGACAGCATGGCCTTAAGTAAATAAAGACAAGTGCAGTATTGCCACCTCACAGGTAGAATTTTTGGGATACAGAATTGATGCCTCTGGTATTCACCCAATCGAATCCAAAGTAAGGGTATTCACAAGGCACCCACGCCAACTAACAAAACTGAGCTCCAGGCCTTTTTAGGACTTCTTAACTTTTATGCTTCATTCTTGCCTCATAAAGCTTCCATTGCAGAGCCTCTGCACAGACTCTTGGACAAGCAATCCCCCTGGCACTGGGGACCTAGGGAAGCCCATGCCTTCCATGCTGTCAAACCATTACTTACATCCAATGCTGTCCTGTTACAATTTAATGAACATTTACCTTTAGTTTTAGCAGCAGATGCTTCTACTTTTGGCATAGGTGCTGTTTTAAGTCATAGACTGCCTAATGGTTCTGAGGCACCCATTGCCTTTTTCTCCAGAACCTTTTCCCCAGCTGAGTGTAATTACAGCCAAATTGACAAGGAGGCTTTGGCTGCAGCTGCTTCTGTCAAAAAATTCCATGAGTTTCTATATGGACATTATTTCAAGTTGATCACGGATCACAAGCCTCTGTTAGGCCTTCTGTCTGGCAAGAGAAAAACTCCTCAGATTTTGTCCCCAGGAATGACCAGGTGGACCTTATTTCTGGCTGCCTATTCCTATACACTGGTTCATTGTCCTGGCAAGAGTCTATGCCATGCTGATGCTCTTAGTCGCTGCCCTCTGCCTGTTCCTGTGGAAGATCCTGCACCAACTAAAGCTGTTTTCCAGATCAACAATCTCAAACTCCCCATCACTGCCCTCGATATCGCTGCCCACTCTTCCAGGGACAAGGTAATCACCCAAGTTCTTAACTGGGTGGGAAGGGGGTGGCCAGCAATTCCTTATGCCCCCGAATTCCTGCCTTTCAAAATTCGCCAGCAAGAAATGTCTTCTTTGCAAGGCTGTTTACTTTGGGGAATGAGGGTAGTTATCCCTTCCAAGTTGCAAGACTCAGTTTTAAAGGTCCTGCATGAGGGCCATCCCGGCATTGTCAGGATGAAGGCCCTGGCTCGCAGTTATGTATGGTGGCCAGGCATGGATGCTCAGATTACAAGTTGAGTGAATGCTTGTCAGCCATGCCAAGCTACCAGACCTGCTCCACCCACATCCACTCCAGGCAGGTGGGAAGATTCTGTGGCTCCTTGGTCCCGGGTGCATATGGATCTGGCTAGCCCCGTTCATGGGCATACGTTCCGGGTGATGGTTGATTCTTTTTCTAAATGGGTAGAACTGACCTTGGTGCCCACCACAACTTTAGAAGCTGTCACTAAGGCTCTATCAAGGATATTTGCTACCCATGGCCTCCCTGACACCATCCTGTCTGATAATGGCCCCCAGTTTACTTCCTGTGAGTTTGAGGTCTTCCTAGCCAACCTAGGAATAAGGCATGCATTTACAGCTCCCTTTCATCCTGCAAGTAATGGCCTGGCTGAAAGGGCAGTCAGATCAGTTAAGGAGGCCCTGGCAAGGTTGGGCCTATAGATTGGCACTCTTGGCTCACTAAGTACCTCCTGACCCAGCAAACAACCTCCTGTGCTGCTACTAATAAGTCTCCAGCTGAACTTCTTATGGGTAGATGTCTGAGGACCACCCTAGACAGACTCCATCTGCATTATGCCCCAGTCACACCCCTAGGGTCAAAAAGCCAGGCAAGGGTGTTCGCTGAGAATGACCAGGTCTATGCCTGGAACTATGCGGGACACCCTTTGTGGATGCCTGGGCAAATTATGGTGGTAACTGGTCCTAAGTCTTACAGGGTCCTACTGCAAGATGGGCGCATCTGGCACCGCCATATCAATCAGCTTAGGAGGCATTGGAGTGCATTTGCAGATGGCCCGCAAGATGTTCCTGCAATAGAGAAACCACCGGCGCCCAGAGAAATTTCCCTCGGATCCGACAAGAATGCAAGCCTACCTGAACAGCCATCAGTCCCTCACCAAGAAACACCTGAAGCCAAGATGCCAGCTTCGTCGGCACCAGAAGTTGCCCAGCAAGCAGAGAAGTTCCTTCCAGCAGCAGCTTCATCAGGACTTAGAAGATCTGGCCACCTGCGCAAGTGCCCGAGTTATCTAAAAGACTACGCATGCTCCATTCTGGGGGAAAGGAGTGTGGCATTCAGAAAAGACTAAGCTGAAGTCCTCACTCCAGTCTGTGTTTCCAGCGGGAACACGGACCGTTCCTATTGGCTGATGCCTTTTGATAACCGGCTATAAAAGGGAGCTGTCAGACGGCATCAGATGTTGTCCGCCAGCTGGCTGCCTTGTTAGTGCAGCAGCCACAGTAACCCTTTATTGTTTCAATAAAGTAAACGCTGAAGTTCGTTCTGAGTTTGCCTCATGTTTTTCTGCCACTCCACAACAACAACTTTCATTTTGAAGTATATTCCTCATTGTGCACCTGCTTACTATCTGGTAATACCTTATCAATCTCGCCACACTGAAAGTGGGAAGGAAGGAAAAAGAACATGTCACACTGGACAACTGTAATGGTGATCATATGACATTAATGTTGCAAAGGTAATAAATGGAGGTATTGGTTGTAAAGTTATTTTTTCAGCACCATTTTACATAAAAATAAGGCAGTTGCTAAGTGAGAATAATCATATCTCTATTTTTCAATGGATTAATTGTTCCCTTGTGTTGAGCTCAGTCCTGAAAAATAAACGTTACATTCCTCCTAAAGAAACATCAACATCTGTGATGGAAAAAAGTCAAATTTGTACATACTTTATTTGTAGATTAGAGCTGAACTTGAAGACAAGATCAAATGCACCATCAGTTTGGA
>NW_020769688.1:39409-113134 GCF_900518735.1 Pseudonaja textilis | reverse complement strand
ACCATGAAACATAGTTTGTTCCATCTAGTCTGGATATCATGGACAGATTTTGCAAATTTACTTGTGCCATTGCTCTTCAGATATACAACTATTTAAAGAACTAATGAAACAGTTTGTTTTTACAGTAATGTGCAACTCACCCCAAACTCTCACTGCTATATCCTGGTTAGTTAGACTGTGCACACTGGGCCCATAACCAATGTTAGTGTTTGGGGACAAACCCCCAAGCAGATGCAGCAGCAGTCAAGCCAGGCAGCCAAATGAGAGAGGTTGGGCCCAAGAGTATACACACACTGGAGACAAAACACTGTTTGTTGTTTTAAATAGTTGTTTAATCCATTGAGAGTATAAGCATTGTCAATCAGTCCATATGTCATTCACAAGTATATCCATCCAGTAACTTAGTCCATTAACTAGTCAGTATGTTCTTATCTGCTTGTAAATCTTCTCCTCCCGATACCTTTCTCTCGAAGACAACGCTGAGTATTGTCAGTAATATGTCCTTATCTGCTTGTAAATCTTCTCCTCCCGATACCTTTCTCTCGAATACAACGCTGAGTATTCACAGGATATCAGCTCACCAAGGAAAATAGTCCTTTTGTTCAGCAGAAACGGTATCCAGCACAGTAGCCAACAAGCAGTATCAAGCAGACGTCTCAAACAGGAGTAAGCAGCAGGCAGGCAGAGAGAGCAGAGAGACCAGAGAGCAGTTACGTTTCTCCTACTGCCTTTTATTGCTGCTTGCAACCGCACCCTTAATTATCTAATTACATTGCAGTTTGGTGCTTAAAGCTACATACACTTAAACCTTGGTTATATATTTATTCACCCAAACCTAGTTGGTGTATCAATATACCCAACATTACCACTAAATTCTGGAGGGAGTTTTTAAAGTCTATTGGATCATCCCAAGGGTTATCCTCATCATTCCACCCAGCCTGTAATGGAGCAGCAGAAAGAGCAAACGCCATGGTGGATGCTATGTAAATTATCAACAGAAAAACTGGGCTGAGTTATTACCGTTTGCAGAGGTTGCTTATAATAATGCAGTACATAGCAGCACAGGGTTGACTCCATTCCAAATTGATACTGGCATGGAATTTGTCCCTATGCAGGAATTACCTAGAGAACCTCCTACCTCCATGTCTTTAACAGAATGGATGAACTCATTAAAAAAAGGTTGGGAGAATATGAAAAAAGCTTTGACTGAAGCTGAAAAGAATTACAAAAAGCAAGTGGACAAAAATAGATCCCTTCAACCACCATTTAAAGTAGGAAACAAAGTATATTTGTCAACCAAATACCTTAGATTGAAACTTCCTAGTAGGAAGTTGGGACCTGAGTTTTTTGGTCCATTCCCAATTTTGAAAATAATCAGTCCTGTCACAGTCCAATTGAGTCTTCCCAGGCTGTTGGGAAAAATTCACCCAGTATTCCATTGTAGTTTATTTAAACCAGCTGTAACATCAATGATAAGACCAATACCAATTGCTCCCCCTAAACCTTTAATAGTACAGGGTGAGACACATAATGAAATAAAAAAAATCCTCGATTCTAAATTACACTGAGGACAGTTACAATATCTGGTCTTATGGAAAAGTTATCCTATATCAGATGCTAATTGGGTAAAAAGTTGGAATGTACATGCAGATAGATTGGTTAACCAGTTTCATCAGGAGTTTCCCAACAAACTGAAAGGCCCTCTTGGAGGAGGGAGGTGGGGTTAAGACATAACATTACCCCGTTTGTATTTGTTCTATATGTGTGTGTGTTTTTTAGGAGGCGAAATTTTCAAGGGGGGATGTCTGTCAGCTTTGGAATCCTTATTAAAAGCTTCCACACGGCGGTGGAGAATGGAAGCAAACTATTGTTGTTTCAGTAGACAAAATAAGAGGGAAAAATCCCAAGGTCATTCTCTATGGCATAGCAAGAATTATGGCACAAGGTTGATTGGTACATGTGATTTATGCTGAGTCTTGTGGGAAGTCTGGGAGGAGAACGTTAGTTACAGAATTCCACAGACGTGCCATGTTCCTGTTCTAATAAATCACTTTGGGATTATACCTGTCTCGGAGTCGCTGATTGGAATGGATGATTCACGGAACCCTTACATCAGCATGAACTAATTGCAATACTCTGTTGTTCTTGCACTTTTCTTACTTACAGGATACACTTTGGATTTTGACTCCAGGGAAAACTATGCTGGAGAATGGGTGTTGTTTACCTGAACACCAGTTTTCCTTGTTAGGCAAGACAGGTCAGGATGGGTGTTACTCCTCTGCAGCTGCTAAGGACTGAGTCTGTGTAAGGCTTATAAGCCTAGCTCCGCCCACTCTGGGTAACTCCTCCCCAGTTCTGTGAAGACCTTGCAACAGACTGAATTGCCTCTAAGAAAAAGGAAAAAAGAACAAGAACATTACCGGAACCCCCCTCCATAGGTCATTTGGCCAGACCATTCCCCAAAGGGTGGGACTGACCTGTCTTGACTAACAAGGAAAACTGGCATTCAGGTAAACAATGCCCATTTTCCCCTGTAAGGCTGTGACAGGTCACGATGGGACATACCAAAGCAGGGTTGTCCTCAGGAGGGTTAAGATCGGTCCTGGCCTCCACAGTCCGAAACGACCTGTTGCAGGACCCGTCTTCCAAACACTGCATCTGCCAAAGCGAAGGAGTCCAACCAGTAGTGGCAAAGGGGACATCCACGTGGCTGCTCTGCAGACCTCCTCTACTGACACATGCATTGCCCAAGCCGCTGTAGTCACCACACTGCAAGTGGAGTGCGCCGTGATGCCCCTAGGTACTGGAAGGGACTGACTGGAATAGGCTCAAGCTATACATGCCTTGATCCATCTACTTACTGTGGATGGAGTCACCTTTCTTCATAATGTCGAAGGTTGGAAGGGACAAAAAAGATATTCCATCCTCTAGAATTCAGCAGTTCATTTGATATAAATCTATAAGGCTCTGCGCACATCCAAAGTGTGCCAAGCCTTTTCCAACTCATGGACCAGATGGGGACAAAAATCCAGAAGAACCAGTTCCTGAGCTCTGTGGAAGGAGGTGTTGACCTTAGGAATAAAGGCCGGGTCCAAACGTAAAACCACCCGGTGGGGATGGAAGAGACAGAGATCAGGACGAACCGAGAGGACGACCAACTCAGAAACTCTCCTCGCTGAAGTAACTGCCACCAAGAATGCAACTTTCAGTGTAAGAAGGTCTTTTGCTCTGAGTGGTTCAAACGGAGGTGTGGTAAGGGACTGCAGGACCTTGGGCAAATCCCAAGTAGGGTACCTATGTACCATAGGAGGACAAAGGTTGGTCGCACCTCTGAGTAACCTACAGACAGTAGGGTGCTGAGACAAAGATTCTAATTTCCCACAAGTCAGCACTGATGAGATAGCCGTCACCTGCCTGCGAAGTGTGTTGGGGGCAAGACCCTTATCCAGGCCAGCCTGAAGGAATTCCAAAACAGTAGCCACCAAGGCTTGCAGAGGTGCAATGTTAGCCTTGGCACACCAAGTAGAAAAGGATTGCCATGTAGCCTCATAAATATGGATGGTCAAGGGTCTCCTGGAGGTCTGAATGGTTTTAATCACCTTGTTGGAGAGGTGGGCACTTTTTAAGATGCCCCACTCAATCGCCAAACTGCCAGATGTAGCCACTGGGGCTCTGGGTAAACCAGGGACACCTGAAGAAGAGAGACATCCTCCTCAGGAATCCACCAAGGGTGGGCCACTGAGAGACCCATCAAATCAGTGAACCATGGCCTACGAGGCCAAAAGGGAACCACTAGTATCACCTCGGCTTTTTCCAACAAGATTTTCCAAATCACAGCTGAAAGCAGTGGCAATAGAGGAAAAGCATACAACAAGACCAGAGGCCAGCTACAACGCAAGGCGTTGGTCCCTTCTTCCCCCTGGGTGAAATATCCAGAGAAAAACCTAGGTAATTGGGCATTAAGAGGGGTGGCAAACAAATCTACCATTGGCAGTCCAAATCTGAGCATAATTTGATGAAAGAAAGAGGGATGTAAACTCCATTCAGAGTGATCAACTGAGGTCCTGCTCAGCCAGTCCGCCTGAACATTAGCCAAGCCAGAGATGTGATCAGCTCAGATAGACAGAAGGTGTCGCTCAGCCCATCTACCCAGGGCTTCAGCTTCTGTCATAAGTGATAAAGACCTGGTGCCCCCCTATCTGCTAATATGGGCTTTAGTGGCAACATTGTCCATCATAACCAGGACATGCGACCCAGAGACCTGATGCCTAAACTGTCTCAGGGCCAAACGGACTGCTCTGAGCTCTAACCAATTGATGCCATGGGCCTGTTCCTCCACAGACCATAAGCCCTGGGCCCAGAGGGAATCCAGGTGAGCCCCCCAACCTGACAAGGAAGCATCCGTCGTGAGGACAAGGCAGGTCTCCACCTTAAAGGATTGGCCTTTGGACATAGCTCTAGATAGCCACCAGTGGAAGGAAAGTAAAACGTGCTTAGTCGACTTTACCTTCCGAAGGGAATGACTCAACCCAGACCTCTGATGAGGCAACAAGAACCACTGTAGGGACCTAGCATGAAGCCTGGCCCAGGGAACAATGCCAATACAGGAAACCATTTTAACCAAAAGTTGAGATAAATGGGCCAAACGGGTAGAATCCTTACTCCGAATGCCCCTAATCATCCCCTGCAGGCTGTCCAGCCGTTCCTGTGAAAGGAAAACCTGACACACTCGAGTCAATAATGGCCCCCAAATGAAGGAGACGGGTAGAAGGAATGAAATGGCTTTCTCCTATTAATGGAAAAACCCAGGTCTTGCAGCACCGACATCGTGACCTGTAGTTCCTGCTGAGCCCTTTGAAAGGAAGAAGACATGATTAAAATACCATCTAAATAACACTGCAGACACAGTGGGAAGGAACGAAGGTGCGCTGCAAGGGGAGCCAAAACTTTGGTGAAAACTCTAGGGGCGGAAGATAACCCAAAGGGGAGGGCTGTATATTGAAAATGTCACCCTTGGTAACAAAACTTTAAAAACTGCCTATGAGAGGAACAGATAGGAATATGTAAATAAGCTTCCGTCAAGTCTATGGATGTGAGGAAGTCCCCCTGCCAAACGGTCTCTAGAATGGAAGAAAGAGAGTGCATCTTAAAATGCCTGTATACAACATATTTATTGAGTTGTTTCAGGTCAAGAATTGTCCTCCACCACCCCCCGAGGCTTTGGGGATAACGAAAATCCTGGAGTAGACCCCCATCCCCTGTTGGTGTAGGGGGATGGCCATGTTCCTCACTTTGAACAACAAGGGGGTATTCTTGAATGGCCCTGAGGTCCAGCAAATGCTGGATGGCCAATTCCATCAGGCCCCTTCTCCCTGTGTCCCTAGATACTGGGCAGGAGATAAAGAACCTCGGAGGAGTGGAGTAGAATTCCAGGGAAATGGAACTGAACTGAGAACATTTGAAGTAAGGAACTGCCTGATGCTCCGCCCTCTTGAGAAGCAAAGGATTTTCCGCTTATCCTTGCTTTCCACCCAAAAAGGCTTGAGGGCCTCGCCAAAGAGCTTATCCCCTTGAACGGGGGAAGACGCCAACTTCCATTTCCTCCTGCCATCTGCTTGCCAGTTTCGCAGCCAACACATGCACCTGGCCGCCACCGAGGAAGCTTTGGCTTTTGTGGCGAACCTGGCCCCATGCAGGGTGGCATCAGCTGTGAATTCCATGGCCGCCATGATCTTATTGATGTCCTGGTGAGCTCGGACATCTGACGTAGGAATTCTATCTCTCAACTGCTTCAGCCACTTGAGCAACGTCCTGGTGAAGAACGATGCTGCAGTAGATGCCTTGACTGCCCAGGCAGCCACCAGGTGAGATCTCTGGAGCGATTGTTCAACCTGCTTCTGCTCGGACTTGAGGACATCCTCCGGATCAGATGGGGAAGACAATGAGGAGGTCAAAGCTGGTATAGGAGCATCCACAGTGGGAACTTGGAGCATTTTGGTTAGTTCAGCCCCCACATTGAAAAATCTGCAGTCGGAAGCCAGGGGACTGGGTCCTGAGGCGGGAGATTCCAGCTGTTTCTGAATAACTTTCAGGAACAGTCTAGCAGATGGGACCACTTCCTCACCTCTGGTTCATCAAAGATAACATCTGACTCCTCAGGAGGAAGTGAGGTAGCTACCTCATCATCTGCGCCCTTCAGGTTGGCCGTGTTCCTCGCTTTGAACAACAAGGGACTGAACAAGGTGTGTTTGAAGCAACCTGTGAACACTGGAACCTCATGGGAAGTGCCTTCATCCGTGGACATGTCAGATTCTGGCTTGTCAGGTTCCCCCACCAAGGATGGAGCCACTGAGGGAGCAGGAGCATAATCAACATCCACAATCGAAAGTGGGTCCTGGATAAAGGAACCTCTTTCTGACAGGAGAGCATCTTGAACCCGGGACCACCGCTCTGATAAATCAGAAGCTGCAGAAGAATGTTGGGTCGCTCTCTACAAACCTTCTGAGATGCCCTTCCTGATGGCTTTGTTGATGAGAATCTGTAGGTTGACAGGGACATCTGGGTCAGAAGGCTCAGCTGGTCTGAGGCCAGCAGCAGTAGAAGGAAAGGAGGATTCCACCCCCTGCCTACTGCGCCCATGCTCTTGACAAGGTACAACTTTGCCCTGAAGTCCATCAAGCTGACTGCCTCCTTCAGAGGGAATGGGAGAAGCGCCTCTCCTGGACACATCAGGGGACCAAGTCTGGATGCTGGGTCTAGAAGAAGGTCCAGGCTCCTCCAAATCCACTTCACTGATGAGTGATGCTGGAGAAGTAGCTCTTGCAGGAATTCAGTGAGTAGAGGCTTGATGCACCTTGGCTATCTGCTTCTCAATAGCCTGATGGCGCCTGGAAGCATCCTTCTCCTCCGCTTTTGAGGCCTTCTTCACAGGCTGCTTTGCTTTAGTAGAAGCAGCAGGCGCCACCTTTTGAGGCTTGGCAGCTGTAGAAGCTCTGGTTTCCCTTGCGGGTTCAGCCATCTTGGAACAGCAAGGCCTATTCTGAACTGAAAGTCCTGTGCAAGGAGGAGAGCACATGAAGGGATTTATAAAGGGACTTCAGGGGATATTTTCTCCATCCCCACTCCAACCACCACTCTCTTCTGCCCTATGCAATTTCAGTAGGATGTTTTAACACTTCCTACTGAGACTCATACCCTCCTGGACCTAATAGGGCAATTAGATATAGACCAGGCCCAGCTGGAAGCCTGAGGGCCCTGGTCTACCTCAGGATAGGGAAACCAATCCCCCACCGGAAAAATAAAAAGGCGCCTACCCTTCGATGTCTTCCTTTAGCAGCAGAAGGAACTGGGCTTGGTGGAGACAAGGCGCAGGAGTGGTGGGAAGAAGCAGGCCAGGCCTCTTCAAAATGGCCACTGGTGATCTTCAAGATGGCCACCAGCCCACAAGGCTTGTTCAAAATGGCCACTTCTCACCGCGAGGCTTGTCCCAAGATGGCAGCTTCTGGCCACAAGGCTTGTCTCAAACGGCTGCTTCAGGCCACGAGGCTTGTTCTCTTCCTCAGGGAGATGGCTCCCTGCAGCTTTGCTGCTCTGCAGGGCAGAGACAGCTCAAAGAGTCTGCTGGCTGCAAAGAACGCAGTGAACCCCCCCACGTGGTGCTAAATGGAGCATGGCCGCCGCCTCCACTCTTCAAAAAAGCCGTCTGGCTTCCTCTTTGCCGCGAGAAGCCCCAAAATGACTCCGCGGCTCTTGAGAGAGGGTGAGATCCTTGGCCTTCGAAGAAAGGGCCGTCCGGCCATGTAGAGGCTTCTTCACCCCGGAGGGCTAAAATGGGCCCTGCAGCTGTTGCAGGCTGCTCTGGATCGCCGGAGCAGCCTCAGCTGTTTGGCAGCCCCGTAAACTGCTGAGAAGCGGAGCTGCCGATCTTTAAAGGAGAAGGCTGGAAATGTATTTCTTTTTAAAATGGAGGAATTCTCCCTTGCAAGGCTGCCTTTGGGAAAAAAACACCAAAGGCAGGAGAGGCAATTATTGCATCCTTCTTCAGCCAAGGACTGAGTAGAACTGGGGAGGAGTTACCCAGAGTGGACGGAGCTAGGCTAATAAGACTTTACACAGACTCAGTCCTTAGCAGCTGAAGAGGAGTAACATCCATCCTGACCTGTTGCAGCCTTACAAGGGAAAACTGCTCCACATGTGCTGAGTAGTCCTGTGCCCTTGTCTTGCTGTTCCTTTGATCCTCCTCTCAGGGCAGCGTCTCTGAAGATGCTCAGTAGAACCACACGTGTAGCATCTCTTCACAAAGTTCACTGTCTCAGCTGCTCTGCCGCCATCCTGGACCTCTGTAGATGCTGGTCTGTACTGAATGCTCTCTCCTCCCTTTCGTGGTCTCCTGTCCAGCTGTTTCTGCTCCTCCTCCGACAACCGACCAGTTAAATATGCCATGGTTAAATCCTGCTCTTGCATGGACTCTAGACAGGTCACAAGAACGTCCCATGAACTGTCCAAGGAACTGAGCACAACACACACCTTATGTGCCTCAGTAAATGTCATTCCTCTTTCTTCTAACTCAAGGAATGTCCTTCTCATATTCTGCAGATATGTAGACATACACTCCCCTGGCTTCAGCTATGCCTTATACAGTCTCCTAGTCAGCAACACTTTACTGCACGCAGTTTCTCTCACGTACACACTGTGCAACGCCTCCCAGCAATCTTTCACAGACTGGAGCCCCCTCACGTGTATCCGCTGACTGTCCTCCAAAGCCAAAATTATGCTGGCTAATGCCTTTTCATTTTTCCTCTGGTCCCCATCATCCAGGAGTGCTGGTGGATTAGCAACAATTGTCCACAACTCCTCCCTCCGCAGGTACATCTCCATCTTCACATTCTAGGAGAGATAGTTTGTCTCATTCAGCCGAGACACCAAGAAACCACCTCCCATTATGCCGACGGAGGCCATGCTGCCTGGTATCCTCCACAAGCCACTAACCACGATTTAAACCATTTACTCTGGTGCAAACTCACACTGGGTTTCTCTTCTCTCTAGGCTTTCCAGTCACTCTGACCTTCTCTCTATACTGTCAGAGCGTTTGCAGCGTGGCTACTATTATGAGACAACCCAGGAGCAAAACACAGCACACAGAGACTATACATTCAACAGTGGTTTATATACAACAATTATATACAGAACTATACCCATGCTATGCTGAATCATTCTTATTACATCAGCCTATATTACATCAGCTTCACTGTTGGTCAGCTCTTAAATCCCAAGACCTTAACAAATGTGTAAGGTCTTGCTTCTCCAATCTTCCCAAGCAAGTGGGACTCTTGAAACTGCAGTTGTTCCAAAAGGAGCTTTTATTGAAAGATGGTAATAACAAGAGATCTAGGCAAGAACTGAAGCTTCTCACTTAAAACCAGCTATTTAAAGCAATGCTAACCAAACCCCTCCCACACTACATCATTGCAGGGAAACAGAAACAGAAACTTCATATAGAGATTAACACAGTAATGCAAGAAACAGAAACAGAAGCTTCATATACAGATTACTCCATTCCTCCCCACTTCCTCCCACCAAAATGCCAGCATCCCTGTAGAAATATCTGGGACCTCTCAATAGAAATTTTATTATCGCAGATTAGACAAAATAAAAGAAATAAAAGCAATTAAGATTAAAAAAGAAGAACACAAAATCCAGGCATTTGCAGATGATTTAGTATTCTTTATAGAACACCCAATAGATACAGGAACAATTTTATTACAAGAAGTAGAAAAATTTGGTAAAGTAGCAGGCCTCAAAATTAATAAAGACCAAAATATTAGTCAAAAATCTTACAGATAACCAGAAAAGAGAATTGGAAGAGAAAACTGAATTGTAAATTACAAAAAACGTTAAATATTTAGGAATATGGCTGACGGCAAGATGCTCATCGATAAAAGAGGATCATTATAATAAACTAATGCAACAAAGAAAGAAAGATTTGGAAACATGGGGGAAACTACAATTATCGTTATTGGAAAGAATTGCCTCAGTTAAAATTAATATTCTACCAAGGTGGTTATATCTGTTTCAAACAATCCCTATAAAATTAGATAATTTTTTTTGAGGAGTTAAATAAAGTAATCATAACATTTGTATGGCTAGGGAAAAAACCCCGAATAAAAATGAAACTGTTACAGGACAGCAGGAGTAGAGGTGGCTTCAGACTCCCAGATTGGGAGTTATATTATCATACCGCGGCCCTAGCATGGATAAGGGAGTGGATACATTTGAATAATAAAAGAATTTTAACAATAGACGGCCATGATTTGCAGACAGGATGGCAAAATGATAAGATATAGTGAGTTATTAGATAACCAAGGGAGGCTGAAAACAAATCAAGAATTGAGAGAACAAGGAATAAGTATAGATTGGTGGCCATATTTACAACTACAAAAAAGATATAAAAAAGACTTAGAAGAATACGGCATTGATAGGGAAAAACAACAATTAGATAAAATTCTACTATAGGACCAGAAGAGAAATTAATAATGAAAATGTATAACTATCTGTTAAGATTCGATAGGGAAGAACAAATAGTTAAAGGATCTATGATTGCTTGGGCAAGGAATTTTGGGTATAATATTCAATTAGAAGAATGGGAAAAATTAACAATGTCTGCTGCCTATAAAAAAAATCTTTATAAAATGTTTTATCGCTGGCATTTAGCACTGGCAAGATTGGCAAAGATATATCCAAATATGAGCCCAGAATGCTGGAAGTGTAAAAAAAACATGGTACCTTCGGGGCACGGTGGTTGTGCCCCGAAGCAAGGAAACATTGGGTAAAAATAAAAAATTGGTTACAGGAAATTACAGGTCTCAAACCCGAAATGTTTTTATTAGGAATAATTAGAGGAGAATTCAATAAAAAAACCAAATATATTATAGTACATATAGTGACAGCAGCAAGAATTGCCCATGCACAAAATTGGGAATTGGACAGTACCCCTTCTGAAGGTATGGTAATAAAGAAAGTGTTGGACTGTGCAGAGATGGTTAAACTTACATTGGAACTACAAGATAGAGAGGAATCAGAATATTATACGGTCTGGGATAAGTGGTATAGCTGGTTAGACAAGAGAAATAAGAATTAAAAGTATACGTGTATGCATGTATGTAGATATACGTGAAAACATCAATGTCATAGTGTTGTAAAGAATGCACAAGAGATTTGTAATTGTGGAAAAGTACAATAAAACTTGTTGTAAAAAATATATATAGGACCTGACATGCCTCCCCTCCTAGAAAAGTGGGAAGTCCACCTGAAAGAAAACCAAAAGAGGGGAGACAAAGGAAACATAAAATGAACAAGGTTTGTCAAGGTACAATTGATGAAATATATGTACTAATTTAGGGGCATGCACATTTTTTGTGTGAACCCATTCATTGTGTGAGAAGGAGAGGTGTTTCCAAGCCACCAGGTACTGAGTGGTCCTGTGGAATTTCCTAGAGTCTAGAATTTCCTGAACCTCAAAAGTTGTTCATCTTCTACCATAACAGGGGGCGGAACAGGGGTAGTAGCCGAAGCTCAGAGGTGACTTCAGGCTTCAATAAACTGCAATGGAAAATGAGGTGGACTTGCTGTAATGACTTAGGGAGTTGTAATTCCACCGTGACAGGGTTAATAATACGAACTATGGGGAAAAGTCCAATATACCGTATTTAGGACCCAACTTTTTAGACTGCTGCAAAGATTTTAGGAACTTGGTGGAAAGGTAAACTTTGTCCTCCACTTTATAAGGTTTAGGTTTTATTCATTTCTTGTCTGCTTGTGTTTTATAGGCATCCTTGGCTTCATTCGAGGCTTTGCGGACCACCAGCCAAATGGTTTGCAAATGACTGATCCACTGTTTCAAGGAGGGTATATCTGGTTCATATGAGGGTAACTCAGGCATAGCATTAAATTCTTGTCCTGTGGCCACTCTGAAAGGGGTAAAACCTGTGCCAGCGTAAACTGCATTATTATAGGCTACTTCTTCAAAAGGCAGTAGTTTGGTCCAGTTGTCCTGCTGGTAATTAATAAAACAGCGCAGGTACTGTTCCAGAACTGAGTTCGTTCATTCCATGGCCCTGTTTGTCTGCAGATGATGACTAGAACTAAGTCCCTGCTTGGTCCCAAGTAGATTCAAAAAAGCTTTCCAGAATTTGGATGTGAATTGGACCCCTCTGTCCATAATGCAACTGGTAAATGTGGACCAAAAAGTGTTTAGCCAAGGCTTTAGCAGTAGGGATCTTTTGGCATGGGATGAAATGAACCTGTTTTGAGAAAAGATCTGTGGCAACCCATATCACTGTGTTTCCAGAATTCTCGGGCAATTCAACAATGAAATCCAAGGAGATCTCTCTCCATGATGCTGAAGGGTCAGCCACTGGCTGCAGTAGACCAGGGGTTTTCCTCTGCCTGTGTTTAGCAGCAGCACAAATGGGGCAGCTTGCTACGTATGTCCTTTTTTAATGAGGACCACCAGAATTGCCACTTCAGTAAATGTAATGTTTTTACAAAACCAAAGTGACCAGCTAATTTGGAGTCATGACAAGATTGCATAGTTCTCAGCCTTTCCCTAGCTGGGACATACAGTTTATTTCCCACCCAAGCTAACCCATCTTTTATTATTCAAGTATGATTATTGGCACTAAACCACTCATCCGTTTCTAAGGCTTTTTTGAAATCTGTGGTGGTGGCATTGTCTAAAGTGGAGGGGTCATTCTTCGCCTGAGAATGTCTGATGATCTTTGCTGCTAATTGGGAGGTTGGGATCATGGGCTTAATTCCTTCTGCCTTGACACTGTTGTATTGCAGTAGTCTGGACAAAACATCTGCCAAAAGGTTTTTCCCTCCCAGTAAATACTTGAAAGTGAAATTAAACCATTGGAACTACTGTGCCTACCGGACTTGTTTTGGAGACATTTTCCATGGGGTTTTGAGTGTTTCCAAATTCTTGTGGTCAGTCCATACTTGGAAAGGTATGTTACTTCCTTCCAAGAAATATCTCCAAGTTAGGAGTGCCCACCTAACTGCAAAAGCCTCCTTTTCCCATATTGCCCATCTCTGCTCAGTTTCAGTTAACTTCCTAGAAGTGTATGCACATGGTTGTAATTTGCCTTCTTCATTCTCTTGGAGTAAAACCACATCGACTGCCATGTCACTGGCATCAGCCTGGATTACAAATGGTTTCTCTGGGTCTGGGTGTTTTAATAAAGGTTCAGCTGAAAAGAGTCTTTTCAGTTTTTCAAATGCCACTTGGCAGTCCATAGTCCAATTCAGTGGTTGTCTAGGTTTCGGTTTATCTACCCCCTTGGTTTTTAACAGATTTGTAATCGGGTTACGACGGATGCCCTAATTAATTCATGAGCCTCGAGCCAAGTTTCAAAAGAAATCCAATTATTTATTAGGAGCAACATGTCAGCCCTTTTCCCAAGTGCAGTCGGCTCTGCCCTACATAATTTACTGCCCACCTGTGACCCTATTTCCCCCTTTCTCCCAGGGTATGTCATAAATCACATTCTCCAATGAAGCACTTTCACGGGCTGTAGAAAACACTCCTCTCCGGCTGGCTATGGTAACCCGAGACACAATCTGGAGAAAGGTATGCATGGAATGTGCTTCTGGTCATAACAACCGAACTGCTCCATCAGATTTCACTCCCCCCTCCTTCTTATGGCAACTCAAGAACAAGCCAGGAATGCTTCACAAGTTGACATTTGGCTCCCCTCACTTCCTGAAGGCAACCTGCACAAAGCAAACACAATTTGAGTACAGGTATAGAATTTAGGGGTACGGGAGCAGCTTCTGATGACGTCGTGTCGTGGCGGTGCAGGGGAACATCGCTCTGTTCCCTGTACCAAGATTTTCACTTTGGGTGGTTGATCGAGGCAGCACTTGGTCCCGGAGGGACCAGCAGAGTGAGGGGAAACTCTCAGAGACAGCTTGGAAGGTTGTGGTTCCTAGCTGGACAAGGAAGAGAGCCCGAAGTTCGAAGTGAAAAAAGCTGGCCCTAGGTCACACTCGGAGGCGCGACAAGCTGATAGAAGAAGGAAGGGAGATGGCAGTACAGTACCAACAGGTGAGTTACCGATGTGATAAGAGTCTGGAATTGGCTGTGGAGTTGAGTTGGAAAGCAGCATAAATCAAGAAAACTCCAGAGTGGAAGGGGTGAGTGTGGAGAGCAGGCGGCAGCGGCTTGTCTTTTTTTTTTTTACCCTCTGGCTCTGAGGGCAGAGTGGCAGCTTGAGAAAGGAGTGATTAAAGGTGGAAAAATAAGACTAGACAAGAAGAAGAGGTGAGAAGGAAAATTTTATCTGGGAAAACTGCCTTTTGTGACTGAGATTGTCTGTGTAAATCCGACTGTGAAAGAACTGAACTGATGAGTATGGAGGAACAGTGTAAATGAATGACTGTGCAGAACAGAGGAGACTGCCATTGTGAGAGAGAAGGAGACTGAAGAACTGAAAACGGAAACAAGCCTGACATGTGATGACCAATAGAGAACTTGCATATATGAATATATGAATTTACACTTCTAGTTTAATATAACTTATTTATATTATTTTTATATATATATATATATAATTCAGCTTTGTTCGAGTATTTTCCCACGTCATTATAGTTGTGTGCTTTTAAAGTTGTAGCAATGTTTTGGCAGAATCTCTTCTGCCATCATCAGGCCATCATGTACATGTATATATACACATACACATACACATACACATATATGTTCATATATGTTCTGTCTCACTTTTCTTCTTTCCCAAAAGATGAAAGAATACAAACTCACACAAACACAGGCAGGCAAGCTGGCTCGGACTTCACAGAGTTAATTCTTTGGAACTGATAATAGCCTTGGCATTCTTGGCAACCTTGGCATCCTTGATTCCGTAGCCAAGACACTCATCTCCAGAACAAAATGCTTAGCCAATGAACAACACCTAAAAACCGAACTACACACTCTCACTAAGACTCTGGTATGTTCTGTGGATCAGCTGCTGACACCTGAGGCATGATTGATGTGGAAGGTTCTGGAGAGGATGGTGTTTCTGACACCTCCTCATCCTCCTGGCTCATGTCTGCATCTCTCATTAAAGCAGGCTCCAATTCCAATGCCAAACCTTCCTCATCACTCGAACCTGTGTCTTCTGATACATCAGACTCAAAGCTCACAGCAGGCTCAAACCTTCCAGTCACAACACTATCCCTCACCACAGGGCCCTTCCCCCAAGTCTGACAATCTGGATGTGGTTTCAATGGGAATTGTGCATGATATAGTCAGATAAGGTCCGGGGCATGCACCTTGGATGCATCCTCCCAGGAATGAATCTCTGTTTCATTTTCCAGCCTCCCTACGAAGTACTGAAATCGTCCCTTCAGCCATCGTGAATCGTAAATGCCAACCACCGTGGTATCAACAGGATCAGCGCTGGGCCCAGATGGAGGACCCGTATCGTCGGGAGAACGGAGAGTACACGATGGGGTGTCAGGTACCAAAAGGGAGCAGTGGAAGACAGGGTGAATGCGCATGGAGCCGTAGGGTGAGCCAATAAGCCACGGGATTGATAACCGCCTCGATAGGGAAGGGACCAATAAAGTGATGATCCAACTTCCTAATAGGACGATCAACCCAGAGATGCTTCGTGGACAACCACACCTTGTCTCCCACAGCCAGCGGAGGGGTTGCCCGACGTGAACAATCCGCGAAACTTTTATAGTCTGCTTTCGCTCGTTCCAATTGTCTGGAAATCAATTGGTGCACCGCATGTAATTCAGACAAAAAGTCTTGTGTCTCTGGAACCGGAGAATCCAAGACTGACAGGGGGAAAAACCTCGGATGGTAACCCACATTTGTGTAAAAAGGCGTCATCTGGGTGGAGGTGTGCTGAGAATTATTAAAAGCAAACTCCGCCAACAGAAGATAGGTCACCCAGTCGTTTTGCCATTGATTAACAAAATGCCTGAGGTATTGGGCGAGGATGCCAATTACTTTCTCAGTCCCGCCATCGGTTTCCGGATGGTGCGCCGACGCTAAACATACTTGCACCCGTAATACATTCATTAGGCTCTTCCAGAATTGAGTGGTGAACTGGACACCGCGATCTGAAACAACTCTGTCCGGTAAGCCATGCAAACGGAATACATGTTGTATAAAAAGCCAGGCAGTAACACAAGCCGATGGTAACCTTCTACATGGGATGAAATGGGCCATCTTGGTGAGCATGTCAACCACCACAAGTACCCTTGTATAACCCGATGACGAGGGCAAATGTGTTAAAAAGTCCATGGAGATTGCCCCCCAGGGTCGGTTCGGAGTCAGTGGTTGAAGAAGGCCAGGAGGCACACCCGATGCAGCTTTTGCTTGCCGACACGGTATACAAGAGGCAACATAAGCGAAGACGTCATGCAGGAAGTCCTTGTGACCAGGTGAAGGGTTTTGAAGAACCCAAAATGACCCGCAGTTGGGTTGTCATGACATTGGGTCATGATGAGTGCTCTAAGTGTTTTGGTGGGCACGTACAATCGACCCCGATGTCATAATAAACCCTCCTCCAGAGTCCATGGAGAATCAGGACCAATTTCCCCCATTCATTGCTGCGACCAATCGTCCAAACGCTGCGCCTCTTGTACGCGAGCCCTCAAATCCACCGGTTCCTGGATCACGGCCAAAGATTCCGGTGGTAGCACTGTACGTGGAGGAAGAGGTTCTTCAGGACACAGATATTCTGGTTTACAGGATAGGGCATCGGCTCTTTTATTTTGACCACTGGGGATGTACGTGACCGAAAAATTGAACCTAGTGAAGAACAACGACCATCAGATCTGTCGTTGGTTCAATTTCTGAGCAGTGGTCAAGTGTTCCAGATTCCGATGATCTGTCCGAACCTCCACCTTGTGCTGAGCCCCCTCAAGGTGATGTCGCCAGACCTCAAACGCAGTCTTGATGGCCAGCAACTCTTTCTCCCAGGTTGTATAATTACGCTTGGAAGTAGTAAGTTTCCTTGAATAATATGCGCATGGAAAAAGAGGTCCACCATCTGCTGGGGCTTGTAACAACACCGCCCCAATGGCCATGTTGGATGCATCCATCTCCATCACAAATGGACGATGGGGGTCAGGATGCCTCAAGATTGGTTCCGCAACGAAGGCTTTCTTGATGGCCTCAAAGGCCTGTTGCTGTGGAGCCCCCCACTGGAATGGAGCCTTCTTGCGAAGGAGCTGGGTGATGGGATCCGTCAGTTTGGCAAAACCCGGGATGAAGGACCTGTAATAATTAGCAAACCCCAAGAGACGTTGCACGTCTTTTACTCGACGAGGGGGTTCCCAACTACACAGAGCCTCCACCTTACGCAGGTCTATGGCGATGCCTTCGGGAGAAATGATATGTTCCAAGAACTCTATGGAAGTCTGGAAAAAGAAGCACTTCTCCAGTTTCGCATAGAGTCTATGCTCCCGAAGATGTTGTAATACCTGGCGGACTTGGTGAAGGTGGCTTTCCCTGGAATTGGAATAGATCAAAATGTCGTCCAGGTACACCACCATGAACCAATCAAGCATGTCCCTGAAAATATCATTCATGAAATGTTGAAAGACCGCAGGGGCGTTGGTCAATCCAAAAGGCATTACAGTATATTCGAAGTGGCTGTATCTAGTACCAAACGCCGTCTTCCACTCGTCTCCTTTGCGCATCCGCACCAGATTGTAAGCCCCTCGAAGATCGAGCTTGGTGAAAATAGTGGCCTCGTAGTCGTTCCATCAGCTCGGGAATGAGTGGCAAAGTATAACTATTTTTCACCATAATGGCGTTTAACCTGTGGTAGTCACAAAAGCGCAAATCCCCCGTCTTCTTTTTCACAAAAAGGACAGGAGCGAAAAGAGGAGACAATGACGGTCTGATAAACCCCCGGGCCAAGTTCTTGTCCAGAAAATCTCGCAGAGCGACCAATTTGAGCTCAGACAGTGAATACAAACGACCCTTGGGTAGCGGAGCATTGGGCAGGAGGTCCACAGGACAGTCATAAGGTCGATGCGGGGGTAACCAATCCGCCTTCTTCTCACGAAAAACATCTGAAAAGTCAGATAGTTCAGGAGGTACAGAGACAGTGGGGGCAGCGATGTCTTGGCCAGCACAGATGTGTCTTAGATGGTCCACACACTGGAAACTCGGGAACAAAATAGCGTTCTGTGCCCATGCTACCCGAGGATTGTGCAACCGTAGCCAAGCCATTCTGAGAACCAAGGGGAGATGGAGGTCTGAGGTGATATAAAAGCTAATCGCGTCCTCATGGTCCCCAATGACCAGGCGTAATGGCTGAGTAGCAAAACGAATAGGCCCAGACTGCAGTTCCCGCCCATCAATGGTTTCCACTTTAATGGGAGGTTCCACAGCAACCAAGGGAATTTTATAATGTGTGATAAAAGCCCGGTCCATGAAATTGGTAGTAGCCCCCGAGTCCACCAATGCAACCGCAGAAATCCCCTCCAACCGGGACTGCAAGAAAACCTGCGTGTCCAAAAGCAAATGTCGGGGAGGACCAGAGTTCACCTCCACTACTTCGGGCGGTTGTGTGGTATGTGCCTGACCTAGGGTTTCCCCGAGGCCGGGCCTGCCCCGTTTCCCGACCGTACAGGATGAGATTCGGGCACTGGCTTTCGTGCCCCCCATCGTTTACCAGGACAGGAACTGGCAAAATTTCCCGACCCTCCACAGTACAGGCACAGGCCTCCCTGAAATCTCCGTGTGCGTTCTTGTGCCGTCAACCGAGGGCGGAGCGCACCCAACTCCATCGGTTCCTCGGTCCTGGTCACGGCATTATAGGATACCAGGGGCGTTGGTTGTACGGGAGGTTGCGGCCGTGCGTGGGAGGGCGGCTCTGGAACTGGGCGTCTGGTCTTGCGCCGTTGAAGCCGGGCATCAATGCGCAAACATTGCACCACTAGCGCATCCAGGGTTAGAGCCGGCTCCACATGCACCAACTCATCTTGAATTTCTTCTGTCAAACCCTCCTGAAAAGCATCCATGTGGGCTGCCTCATTCCAAGCAGAGTCCATGCAGAGCAGACAAAACTCTGCAATAAACTCTTGCAAAGGGCGTTTCCCCTGACGAATGTCCTTTAAACATCTGGCTACGGTTTGAGTTTTTATGGGGTCCTCATACATAACATGTAAATGGTGCCAAAAGCCCTGATAGTCATTTAATAAAGGGCTATTTTGCAACAACAGAGGAGTGGGCCATCTTGCAGCCGAACCAGACAAAAGACTGATAACAAACCCCACCCGAGCCCGGTCATCAGGGAAATCTTCTGGCCGTAAAGACATAAACAGTTGACACTGCCCCATAAAAGCCGGGAACATTTCAGGCTGTCCAGAGAATTTATCCGGCACAGCTACCGGGCATTTCCTACGGGGGGGGGGGGGGGAAGCAGGAGGATTAACTGGAGCTTGCATCAGCGTTAGATGATTAACCAGCTGGGTGATTTGATTCTGCAATACCTGGTTATTCTGCAGAAGTTGGTTAATCTGCTGTTGCTGCTGCTCAAGCTGTGTTTGGTCCATCTTGGTTAGAAGATGGGATGAAGGTCCAGATCAAAAAATGTTCTGTCTCACTTGTAGCCACAAAGTGAGAGTCCAAATGTCCCAAAGAAATAAACATGAACAAATAATACCAGAAACTACAGAGTTAACTTTTCTCTGTAATCGTCGTTGGCAGCTTTCCCAGAAACTGTCTTCAAGCCGAGATAACGAGCCACAAGATAATTCAGGAACAGAAGGCTTCTTCTAAGCTGCGCAGTAACTAACGAAGTTTGATCCGGACAAGGATCGTTAGCTAACACGCCTCCTTATATTCCTTGAAGGGGCATGTCAGTCTCTCTAATTAGTCTCTGACTTGACGTTTCTTTTCCAATTGTGCTTGACGTCTCAACCTGTGTCTAGTCCTTGCATCAACCCCACATTCGTCATTTTGGTCATCACTCAAGGACTCTGGTATGTTCTGTAGATCAACTGCTGACACCTGAGGCATCATTGATGTGGAAGGTTCTGGAGAGGATGGTGTTTCCGACACCCCCTCATCCTCCTGGCTCACGTCTGCATCTCTCATTAAAGCAGGCTCCAATTCCAATGCCAAACCTTCCTCATCACTTGAACCTGTGTCTTCTGATACATCAGACTCAAAGCTCACAGCAGGCTCAAACCTTCCAGTCAAAACATACATACATACATACATACATACGTATGTACATATAGTATTCAGCTTTGTTCGGGTATTTTCCCACGTCATTATTGTTGTGCTTTTAAAGTTGTAGCAATATTTCGGCAGAATCTCTTCTGCCATCATCAGGCTTCTCTATAGTGTTTGTCTGTGAGTCAGAGTCAGACGAGTAACAGCTGTGAAAGTCTGACTCACAGATGAACACTATACAGAAGCCTGATGGTTGCAGATGAGATTCTGCAGAAACGTTGCTACAACTTTAAAAGCACAACTATAATGACGTGGGAAAATACCCGAACAAAGCTGAATACCTAATGTTATGACTCCCCTTCAAAATTCCAACGAACAAAACAGAAAGCAGCCGTTTCAAATTAAATCAAACAGAAAGAAGTCTTACAAGATAACAGCTGGCAGGAATCTCAATCCACAGCATAAATCTTTACTCTGTCCGGCAAACCAGTCCTGGCAATAAATCTCTAGTCTCAGAGCTTCTTGCTGTAACGTCCTCACTCAAATAAGTCACTTTGTTCCTGGCAAATTGTACCAGCCCAGCTGTGTCCTTTTATACTCATTGAGGCAATGTGCTAATTTACTGACTCGCTCTTCTCATTCGCTCCAGCTGATTTTGCCTTTTCAACAGTCTTCTATTTTTTACATTTAACCACAAATTTTCCAAGTTCTCATCTCCACTAGAAGACTCTCTCAAAACTTCCCTGTCAGCCATTCCCGGCTGTTGATCAGATAAGGAACCAGAGGAGGTCAAAGGTACTGACAATTCTAATATATCAGGTCTGTCATCCTTTGTCACGTCCATCTCCTCATCCTGATTACCAGTCCAATCACTGAGCCATGCCGGCTCATATTTGTCTGCGATGACCTCCTCACTTGAACTCATATCAGTCACAGGAGCTTTATCCAAGCCCGGAGCCACAACAACCATACATACAGACATACATACATAAATACATACATACATACATACATACATGCAGGTCTTGGCATGTTTGGGTCTTTTCCCATGTAAGATTGAGAGTATCTTGGCGACGTTTCAATGAGGTCCCACTTGCCATCTTCAGGCTGGTGCTTTTGGCTTTTTGATGTTTCCAGATTGGTTGGCTTTTTCGTAAGATCATGTGTGGCTGAGGTAAGGCTGTGTGTCTATCAGCCTCCTGTGTTGTAATGACCTGGGTAATGGGCTGTGTGATGACCTTCTGAGTTCTATTGTTGTAATCTCCTGGGTCTTGTGCTGTAATCTCCTGGGTCGTTGGCTGTGTTGTAACATCCTGAGGTTTTGTGGTGTAAACTCCTGAGTTTTGTGATGTGATATCCTGAGCAGGTGGCTGTGATGTGATGTTCCAGGTTTTGGTTTGGCTCCAAGTTTGAGGTCTGGCTATGTGTTCACGGTGTATGTCAGTTTGCTTGGTTTGGGGGTCGGGGTGCGTGGCAGCTGGTGATGCAACAGTGGTCTGGTTTCTGGATGATGGTTGCCTTTCGTCTATGGGATGGGTTTGGGTTTGAGTCTGGTGAGGGAGATTGGTGGTGGTGTCATGTGTTGTTTTGGGTCCGGTGTTGGTTTTCGTGGCTGGGACTCATTTGTTGATAAGGGCTAGTTTCCAGATGTCTAGTAGGCGGGAGGTATCGTCCCGGTTATTCATGTTATGGGGGTGTTTCTCTATTTTGATGGCTTCCCTGATTATTCTCTTGTTGAAGTGTTCAGTATTGGAGATTAATTTGGTTCCCTCAAAATTAATTTCATGTTCTGTGGCTTTAAGGTGCTCGAAAAGGGAGGAAGTATTTTCTTCTTTTCTGACTGCGTTCTTGTGTTCTGCAATGTGTGCATTTATTTTCCTGTTGGTTTGTCCAATGTATGTGGCTGGGCAATTGTTGCATGGTATTTCATAAACTCCTTGGTTTTCTAGCTGGATCTTGTCTTTGGGGTTTCTTAGGATGTTGACTATTTTTTGGTCAGTGCCGAAGGCTGTCTTGATATTGTGCCTGTGGAGAATTTAGCTGATTTTATCTGTGGTGCCTTTGATGTAGGGGAGGAGGGTGATACCATTGTCCTATTGTCTTCCCGGGGGAAGAACAAACTAGAAATAGTTTGGCACTAACAAAACACAAATTGAACATTTTAGAACAAGAAGACTTAGCAAGAGTTTACAATACACACAAAAATTTTTTGAGTATGCAAATAAACCTGGTGGATGGATGGCCTATAAATTAAAAAAAGAAAATGAGAGAAGAACCATACACCAGCTATTAGATAAGAATGGAATTGAGGAAATTAATATGGAAAAGAAAAAAGAAATTGCAAGAGAATAATTTAAGAATTTGTACAGTCAGGAAACAATAGAAATAGGGAAAATAGATGAGTACCTGAAAGAAGAACCATTGTACCCACTATTGGAAGAAAAAAAGGAAATATTAAACAAGGAAATAACATTAACTGAACTAAAGGAAGCAATTAAAAGACAAAAAAACAATAAAACCCCAGGCCCGGATGGTTTCCAGGTGAACTTTATTAAAAAATAGGGGAATCAATAGAAAGCATATTTCTGGAAGTTTGCAATGAGGTATTGCTGGAAGCAAAGATACCAGATTCGTGGAAGGAGGCCTATGTTACATTAATTCCAAAGGAGGGCTTAGAGGCTAATCAAATCAAAAATTATAGACCGATATCCCTTTTAAATGCCGATTATAAAATCTTTATGAGCATAGAGGGCGGAGCTGGCCTCACGATGATACGGCATGCGATCTTGGAGGTCTGAGATCGCTGCCGATATCTTTGCTCCTGGACATTCCTATCAGATCTAAACCGTCCCGAAGAGATGGTGAAAGTGAAGAGTGCATCCTGTCGATCCCAGGGATACCGCAAAGTCCCTGGTAGATTCAGGAGAAGCTCTTATTGCCAGCGGCAAAGAGGCAGCCATTAAAGCTGCTGAAGTTGGGACAGCTCCGAAACGGAAGAGAGCAGAAAGAGAGAGTATGCCAGTTTGGTGAGAACTTTTTTTAAAAAATTTTAAGATCTGAAAGGACAGCCTAAGGAAAAGAAAGAATCTGTAAAAGTTTTGACAGAAGTGATTAAGCGGTGATTTTAAACAGGAATGTCAAAGTAATGTTTTTTTTTTCTCATTGCTGGATTTTCTATATATGATCTTCTATTTTGAAACTGGGCTGGTTTTTTCATTTATATCTATTTTTTTCTTCTCCTTTTTGATTTTTTAATATTTTAGGCTAGAGGCTCCCTTTAGTTATTTTGTTTTTTTTAATATCTTTTTCTTTTTTTATTAATTCTTATTATATCCTGCTCGGAAAAGGAGGGGGAAAGTGAGAGCAAAGAAACTTTGTAACACTGCCAACTAGAGGCTTGAAAATATTCTATTTCCCTGTGACCAGACAAAGCTGAGAAAGAACGAACTGAGACTCTTTTTCAAGGACATTGCTATTTGATAAGATAGAGGGAAGAGCATGAGAGAGTATTATTGCAGGTGCTCTTCTGGGTTTCTATCAACAACTGGAATCTGGTGTTGAAACGTAGGGGGAAAAAAGGTGATAAGTTTTTGGAGAAGAGAGTTATAATAAGAGCCTTGGGTAATCAAACAAAGTGCAGTGTGCCCTTTTTACTTTTCCTAAGTTGTGCTATCCCTCCTCACCAGCTTTATTGTATTTTTTTTTATCTTTTTTTTTGTAATAACTATTTGGGTCTTTGGCTTTGTTGGAGCTTGTCTTTGTTTTTCTTTCTTTTTTTTTGGAAGTCCAATCTCTACGTTTGCTTTTAATTTTAAAGGGAAAGCCTTAAAAGCCTTTTTTTTTCCTTTCCTGGTATTTTTGTTTTTTCATCTACCTTTCTGGTTTATTTTTATGCACTTTTTTCTATTTGAGACCTTTCAATTGGATTAAGGTGTTGAAGAACCTGAATAATTTTTCCTTTTCCTTTTTTTTCCTTTTTTTTCCTTAAGTCTTTTTCTTTATCTAACTATTGATTGGATTAAGGTATACAAGAACCTGAAGAAATTTTGTCCCCCCCCCTTTTTTTTCTTTTTCTTAATTATTATTATTGGGCTTCTTTTTTCTACTATTTTTATTTTGAACTATAATTGGTTACTTCACAATTGGATTAAGGTTTAGAAGAACCTGAAGATTTTGAATTGCTTAAAATGAGTAGGAAATTTATAGCTCCTGGTTCTTCAACTTCTACTTCTTCCTCTCCACCATCTGGAGGACAACGTTCAATACAGACAATGTTAAAGGAAGAAAAAGAACAAGAAAAAGTGACTCTGCAGATGATTATGCAAGGAATTCAAAATATTCAAGCAAGATCAGAGAATACTGAAAAGAGAATAGATAATAGAGAACATCGAACAAAGAACAGAGAACATTGAACAAAGAACAGAAAAAATTGAACAAAGAACAGAGAACATTGAACAAAGAACAGGGAAAACCGATGAAAAAGTGGAGAACATCCAACAAATGATGTTGAAGTATGATGAGAGATTCCAAAAAATTGAAGAAGATAAACAAAGAGACAAGAAGATTGGACATATTGATAATAGATTAATGGTGGTTGAACAAGATAAAAGTGGTATGTTGAGATGGGAGATGGATAGATCAGAATTCTATCTTAGATTCCAAAACGTAGAGGAAGAAAAAGGACAAAACCTAGCTGAGATGATAGAAATGCTGGCTGAAGCTTTGGAAATAACTCAAGAAAAGATGATGGATGGAATAGATGAGGTTTATCGAGTTTTCACAAGATATGCGATGAGAAATAGCTTACCAAGAGAAGTTCATATTAGATTTACAAAGAAAGCCATTAAAACGCAAATATTGCAAGTGGCAAAAGAGAAAACATTGAATTACAAACACAAGGAGATTGTGGTCTTGAAACAAATACCCAGAAGAGTGAGAGAGATGAGAAGAGAATACCGATTCCTGACTAAAATGCTACTTAAAAAAGAGGTAAATTATAGATGGCTGATTCCAGAAGGTTTAATGTTCACATGGCAAGAACAGAGACATAGAATTGACTCAATTGAGAAAGCGGAATTATTTTATACAGAATTTTTTGGAAGGAAAGAGGAAGAGGCAGAAAAAGAGATCTCACTAATTGAATTCCAAGAGGACTGCCAAATGGTGACTGAAAAAGAAGAAGGCACAGTAGGTGGAAAGGTGGAAGCCAAAGAACAACGTGAACAAAGATCTACAAGAGCTGCTAAACTTAACTATAAAATATAACCATGGAAGAGAAAAAACTGATTACAATTAATATAAATGGACTTAACTCAGCCGTTAAAAGAAGGACAACCTTTCATAAATTAGAGAAATTAAAATTTGATATAATTTGTTTACAAGAAGTACATATTAAAAAACAATATGAACAATTGTTGGTACAGCCAAAATTAGGGAAAATGTTTACTTCCTTGACTCAATGTAAGAAAAGAGGAGTGGTTTTATATATTAAAGAGACCACCCCAACAAAATTGATCTATACTGATGATGATGGAAGAATACTAATTAATGGTGGAAATAATGGACAATAATATGAAAACACTCCTGATTGCAATTTATGCTCTGAATGATAAACAAGAAGAATTCTACAAAAAATTACATATTAAAATAATTGAACTGGACTATGCTAATATAGTTATGATGGGAGATTTTAATGGAATTGTAGACAATAAATCGGACTATACAGCACAGAAAACAATAAAGCAAAACAGAAAGACTCTCCCTAAATCTTTTTTTAAAATGGTAGATGAAATAAACTTAAAAGATACATGGAGAGAAAGAAATGCTAAAACTAAACAATACACCTTCTATTCAAATAGACACTTATCATGGTCCAGAATAGATATGATATGGATGTCAACAGAATTAATATCTAACATTCAAGAAATAAATATTGAAACAAGTACTTGGGCAGATCACAATCCAATGACAATTAAATGGAAAGGACAAAAAAGAAGATCTAGATGGACGTTAAATAATACTATTTTAAAGGAAAAAGACTTCACACAGTGGATGGAGAAAGAATTGGCTTTTTTCTTTAGAGAAAACAAAAAAGAAGATACATCAATTCAGAATGTATGGGATACAATGAAGGCATATGTTAGAGGCTTGATAATAGACTATACAAGGAAAAGGAATACTATGAAAAGGCTAGCCTCTAAGGCCCTAGAGCAGGGGGCCCCAACCACTGGGCCGCGGACTGGTACCAGTCCATGGAACATTTCCTACCGGGCCGCCGGTTTGCTGGGCACCGCCATCTTGTTTGACGAGAAAGTGCTTCCGGGTGAGCTTTTCCGGTTGGAAAGTGGCGTTTGGGTCCTGAAGGAATCCTCGCGCCTTAGTTTCATCGAAGGGGGGGGCTTCGAACGAAACTAAGGCAGGAGGATTCTTTCAGCACCCAAGGCAAGGCGAGCCGAGCGACCGTCCCGAAGCCGTCCCGAAGCGAAGCCCATCGACAAAGGTACAAAGGAGGAGTTGAAGGTGGTGGGGAGAAGCGGGGGACGGCTGGCTGGCCGGTCACTCGGCTCGCCTTGCCTTGTCATGCGTGCTGATGCCGGTACTGGGCTGCGGATCATTTTGTGATGCCGGTACCGGGCCGTGGCACAAAAAAGGTTGGGGGCCACTGCCCTAGAGGATGAGCATAAAAGACTTGAAAAAGTGCTACAGAAAATGCCACAGAAAAAGAACATCAAGCTATAAATCGATATAATTAAACACAAAATGGGTCAAATAGAAAAAGAAGAATTAGCACAGAAAATTAGAGGTGCTAAACAGAACTACTTTGAAGATGCAAACAAACCAGGTAGATGGTTAGCATACAAATTGAGAAAGGAGAAAGAATCAAGGAAAATATTGCAATTAATAGATGACCAAGGCCAAGTTTGCCATGGTAGCAAAGAGAAGAAGGAAATCATTTGAGACTTCTCTGGGAAATTATATATGCAAGAGAATATTGATGAGGAAAGAGTTAAGCAGTACTTACAGAATGCTAATTTACCTCAGACACCTAAAGATACTGAAACAATGTTAGAAAGCAATATAATGATGATGGAGTTAACTGAAGCACTCAATAAGCAAAATAATGGAAAGGCACCAGGCCCAGATGGACTTCCAGCAGAATTTTACAAAACATTACAAGAATCGTTGAATCTTCCATTGCTAGAAGTTATGAATGAAGTTATGTTAAAGAAGAAGATACCTAAATCATGGTCAGAAGCCTATATTACACTTATTCCAAAAGAGGAGGCCGACCCATTACAAATTAAGAACTATAGACCCATTTCTCTACTAAATGCAGATTATAAAATCTTTGCTTCAATATTGGCAGAAAGACTTAAAAAATATTTAAATAATTTTATCCATCCTGATCAAAATGGATTTCTGCCAAAGAGACAAATTAAAGACAATATGAGAGTAATCTTGGATACTTTGGAATACTAAACAAATGGCTCTGATATTTTTAGATGCACAGAAGGCATTTGATAATGTGAATTGGCTATTTATGTTATTACTGTTGGAACAGATGGGTTTTGCTAGAAAATTTATTCAAGCAATAGAAGCTATATACTATAAGCAAACGACAAAGGTAATGATAGAGGGAGAACTGACAGACTCTATTAATATAAGAAAAGGAACAAGACAAGGGTGCCCACTATCACCTCTGTTGTTTGTGTTAACCTTGGAAGTGCTAAACAGAAATATTAGAGATGAAAAGAATATAAAAGGAATGAAAATCAAAAGGAAGAATTTAAGCTGCAAGCATTTGTGGATGATCTGGTTTTCATCTTAGAAGACCCTTTAGAAACAGCATCAAAATTGATAGAAAAGATAGAGGCATATGGAAAGGTGGCTGGTTTGAAAATAAATAAAGATAAGACAAAGATTTTGACAAAGAATATGCTATTAAGACAAAAGGAAGAACTGGCAGATCTATTGAAAATTCAGGTCACGAATAAGATCAAGTACTTGGGGATATATTTGACAGCAAGATGTAGTACATTAAAAGAGAATAATTATATTAAACTTAAACAGCAGATAGCGCTAGATTTGGTGAAATGGGAAAACTTACAACTGTCACTAATAGGGAGAATTTCAACAATCAAGATGAATATATTACCCAGAATTTTATATTTGTTTCAAACAATTCCAATTAGGCTTGGAAAAGACTACTTTGAAGATTTAAATAAAATTGTGTTGAAATATATATGGCAAGGTAAGAAAGCGAGAATAAAGTTAAAACTTTTGCAAGATGCTAGAATTAGAGGAGGATTTGGCCTTCCTAATTGGGAGTTGTACTACCAAGCTACAAATCTGATGTGGGTTAAGGAATGGATAACACTAAGAAATACTAGATTGTTGACACTAGAAGGACATGATCTGTTGTTGGGGTGGCATGCTTTTTTATGGTATAAAGGAACTAAAACACAGGGCTATTTTAGAAGACATTATATACGGGAGTCTCTGTGGTTAAACTGGGAGAAGATTAAAATACAATGTTATTTGAAAATTCCAGTCTGGTTATCGACTATTGAAGCATTTTCGTATCCTATAATGTACAAAAAGGAACAAACAGATATGGTGAAATATTGAATGAAAAGGGTGAACTTAAATCTATGCAAAAACTAGAGGAACAAGGTATAAAGATGAATTGGTTTTCATATGCGCAAATACATTCAAGGTATGATAAAGATTCTAAATTGGAAGGTTTCTATGATAAACTGACTGACTTAGATAAGATTTTGACAGGTACTGATGAAAAGGTGATTAAAAATTATATGGATATTTATTAGAAATTAAACTAGAAGAAGAACAAGTTAAAGAAACAATTATTGCTTGGGGGAAGAATTTTGGATATGAGATTGATTTGGAGAAATGGCAAAAATTGTGGTCTCAAAATTATAAAATGTCAATGTCAACAGCATATAAAGAAAATTTGTATAAGATGTTTTACAGGTGGCATTTCCCCCCGACAAGAATAGCAAGAATGTTCAAGAATAAATCCGAAAAATGTTGGAAATGTCATCAGACATCTGGCTCATATTACCATATGTGGTGGACTTGTGCGGATGCTAAAAAATACTGGACTAAAATCCACATGTGGTTGGAAAAAATGACACAAAAACATATAGACTTGAAACCAGAGATATTTTTATTGGGAATTTTACCTGAAATATATAGTAAAGACTTGAAATCCCTGATTGTAAATGTATTAACAGCGGCTAGGATCGTATTTGCTAAAAACTGGAAAAATGAGAAAATACCATCGCAGGAGGAAATCATTAAGAAAATATTGGAATGTGCTGAAATGAGTAGATTGACATTTGAAATTAGAGAACAAGAGGATAAACAATTTTATAAAATTTGGGATCTTTTCTATCAATGGTTAGACAACAAAGTACAGTAATGAAATATGTAGACTTTTAGAAAATAATAAATATAGAAAGATGTATTCTTTTCTTATTATATCTACAAAATGATTGTAGGATAGATTTGGGATGATAATATGAACTGTTATAAAATAAACTAAGTGGATTATGGTTATCTTGTAAAGCATGAATGAATAAAAGTATAGTCAAATGATTGATTAATAATGATACTAAGGTATTTAATTTTTGATTGACAATATGAGATTATATGTAATGTAACTGTAATTGAAGACTAGGAAATGGAAGCACAAAACAATTTGTAAACCAACCGGCACACTGTATGTACACCTATGGAAGATGGCTTGATGTTTTTATGTTTTGTTTGTTCATGTTTGTTTTTAAAAACCAATAAAATTAAAAAAAAAATCTTTATGAGCATAATGGCAGATAGGTTAAAGAAAATATTAAATGATAGAATACACCCCAATCAAAATGGATTTCTCCTGACAAGACAAATTAGAAATACTAGAACAATTATCGATATATTAGAATACTATGAAATGCATCCAGGGAGCCAAGTAGCCCTTGTCTTCCTGGATGCACAAAAAGCATTTGATAACGTTAATTGGAAGTTTATGATACAATAGATCAAATTTTTGAAATTTGGAGAAATATTTGAGAAAATGATAGAAACGATCTATTCTATCCAGAAAGTGAATGTATTAATAAATGGGGAAATGACAAAACCATTTGAAATAATGAAAGGAGTTAGGCAGGGATGTCCACTGTCACCTCTGCTTTTCATCTTAACTTTAGAAACATTATTGAGAAGAACTAGATCAAATAAGGAAATAAAAGGAACACAAATTAAAAAGGAAGAATTCAAATTACAGGCCTTTGCTGATGATATGGCATTTGTTATTGAAGACCCAGTAGAATCTGGCCCGACATTACTACAGGAAACAGGGAAATTCAGCGAAGTAGCAGTCCTCAAAATTAATAAAGACAAAACTAAAATGCTAGTTAAAAATCTAACAGTAAAAGATAAAAGGGAATTAGAAGAAGTAATGGGACTGCAAATTGTTAAAAAAGTTAAATATTTAGGCATTTGGCTAAGGGCGAGAAGCTCAGCGTTAAAAAAAGATAATTACATAAAAATGATACAACAAATAGGAAAAGACCTGGAAAAATGGAGTAAACTACAGATTTCGTTCCTAGGGAAAATAGCCACAATTAAAATGAATATTCTACCTAAAGTACTATATTTGTTCCAAACTATGACTATGAAATTCGTATGGGCAGGGAAAAAGGCATGAATTAAATGAACTTATCTACAGGATAGCAAAAGCAGAGGTGGCTTTGGACTCCCAATCTGGGAGACTTATTATAAAACAGCGTCCTTAATATGGATCAAAGATTGGATTAAATTAGAAAACAAGAGAATTTTAACATTAGAAGGATACGACATGCAAATAGGGTGGCATGCCTTCATATGGGACCCCAGGAATAAGAATCATTCCTACTTTATAGACACATCTTGCGAGATTCTCTGATTAAAACTTGGGAGGAAATCAGGAAAAACCACTATACCAAAATTCGAGGTTGGTTATCCACTATGAAGGCAATGTTCCACCATGGACATTAGTAAAAAACTTAAATATTATCAAATTTTGGATAATCAAGGGAGGCTTAAGACAGCCCAAGAATTAAAAACCCAAGGAATAACTATGGATTGGTGGTCGTATCTTCAAATACAGATGAGATATAAAAAAGATTTGAAAGAATTTGGATTTGAAACAAAAACAACTCAATTAGACAAATTATTGGTGGGACCAGAAGAAAAAATATCAAAACTATACAACTATTTACTAAATTTTGATGAAGAAGAGAAAATTGTAAAAGGACCAATGCTAGCGTGGGCAAAACATTTTGGTTACAATATAGAATTGGATGACTGGGAAGAAGTATGGAAAAAAAATCTCTCCATGACAAAAGTTTTCTACAAAGACTTATACAAGATGCTTTACAGATGGCATTTAGCACCCTCCATACTTGCAAAAATGTATTCCAAATTAAACCTGAACTGCTGGAAATGCAAGAGAACACAAGGTACCTTCTTCCACGTCTGGTGGCTATGCCCAGAAATTAAAAAATATTGGACCAAGATAAAAACATGGATAGAGGAAATTACCCATTGTAGGTTGGAGTGGTAGCCGGAATTATTCCTCCTGGGAATCATTAAAGAAAAATATTCCCCTAAATTAGATATTTGATTACACATATACTAACGGTGACACGAATTGCATTGGCGCAGGCTTGGAAGATGTCCACCACACCATCTAACATTACAATTCACAAAATTTTAGAATGTGCAGAGATGGATAGGCTCACGCTGAAATTAAAGGATAAGGAGGACTCCGGATATTATTTAATTTGGAACATTTGGTACCAATGGTTAGACAGTAAAGTACAATAAAGGTTACAAAAGGAATTTAAAAAGAAGAAAAAAGGGAAATAAAATTGGAATATTAGCACACAGACAGGATGAGGGAGAAGTTATAGAAATTGAGAAACTGTTAGGAAAAAAAGCGAGATTTAGATAGACATTCAAATTAGGATTTATAATTGCCTAGATATACTGTACAAATATATAGAAATATGCAATAATGAATGATAAAAATGTGTTTCCTTCCTCTTCCCATACTTACGGAATATTAAACTACAGCACATAGTCTATAAATACTCTTGATGCTTGTTTTAGATATATATACATGTATTAAGTGTCAATATGATATTCTTTTTTCTCTTTTGTTGTTTTTCTTCCCTTTTTACTTGAATTAGTGACCTATAAAGATGATATAGCTTTGTTTATTAACATTAAGAACTGTGAATTAATATACAGTAGTTAATATGGGGAAAAAACTGTCAAATTCTAAGTGTACATATGGTACTTAGTATACTGCCAAGAAAAAGATATTGAAAGGTGTCAATATAATTTCTATTAAAGAAAATTTTGTAAAGCTTTTTAACATTTTGCTTTTTGTAAACTTTTTAATATCTTGAACTTTGATAAAGTACTTTAATAATAGAATTATTAAATAGTAATAGAATTTAGGGGTGCGACACCTCCTGGCTTGTTTGGATTTTCTGCATGGAATTTTGCTATAAGGCAATCAGCCTGGATGTTCTTACTCTTTACCCAAGATGCCTCTGATAAGGGGTAGCCCTTCCACTTGATTAAGTATTGGAGTTGTCTCTTGTGCCACCTCAAATCGAGGATTTGCTGCACCTCATAATGGGTTTGACTCTGTGACCACAGGGTCCATGGGCTCATGAGGTAGGGATCTCAGGGTTGATCCAACCACGGGTTTTAAGAGGCTACTATGGAATACCAGGTGTATCTTCCCTAGCAGTCAGGGCAATTTCAATTGCACTGTGACTGGGTTGATGATCTTTACTATGGGGAATGGTCCCATAAACTTTGCCCCCAGTTTCTTGCTAGGGAGTTTTAACCTCAGATATTTTGTGGAGAGGTAGACCTTCTCCCCAAACTGGAATGGCCATTGTGGAACTTGGTGTTTGTCTGCCTGTCTCTTATAGGTTTGCGCTGCTTTAGCTAATGCTTTTTTAACATTCTCCCAAGTTGCTTTCAGCGTTGACATCCAATCTGCCAAGCTGATCGAGGAGGGAGGATCCCTTGGATACTCAGGCATTAGGATGAAGTCCATGCTGCTCACTACTTTGAAGGGGGTTAGTCCCGTGCTACTGTGAACAGCATTATTGTACATGACCTCCGCGAAAGGCAGGAGGTCTGCCCAATTGGACTGCTGATAGTTCATGTAGCACCTCAGGTACTGCTCTACCATGGTGTTCAGTCTCTCTGCCCTCCCCCCCACCGTTGGTGCTCAGATGAAAGGCCGAGCTAAGGCCCTGGGACAACCAAATGGACTGCAGGAACTCCCTCCAGAATGTAGCCGTGAATTGGACCCCTCTTTCTAAGATAATTCTTCGTGGTACTCCATGCAGGGGGTAGATGTGCTTCAGGAACAGCTTAGCTAACTGGTGGGCTGAGGGTAGTCCACTGCAGGGTATGAAGTGTGCCTGTTTGGAGAACAGGTCTATTACAGTCCAGATCACCATGTTCCACCCGTTTTTTGGCAACTCCACTATAAAGTCCATTGCGATCTCCTCCCATGGATTTGTCGGCTGTGCTACCAGTTGCAGCAGTCCAGAGGGGTAGTTCCTGGTCATTTTTTCATTGCGGCGCAGATGGTGCAACTCTTCACATAACTGTCCATGTCTTTCTTTATTCCGGGCCACCAGAATTGCCTCTGTGCTAAGTGTAAAGTCTTTAAGAACCCGAAGTGGACTGCCGGTTTGGTGTCATGGTTCCTCTGGAGCATTGGTCGCCAACCGGTGGGCTGGGGACCACTGATGGTCCGTGAGAAAATTTTGGTGGTCCGCAGAGAAATGTCACCCCCAAAGCACCTCCCAAAGCAAGTAATCCAGGCTGCACGGGAACACAAGGCTGCGCCGCACACATGGCCTGCGGGAACACAAGGCTTGCATCACTTACATTACAAGGTAGTGAGGGGAGGGGGGGGAAAGGGCGGAGCGGGGAAACTTGCCCCACTTGCCTCGTCTGGCCACCGGGTTGCTTCTTTCTGCTTCTTTTGCTTTGGGCTGCATGCAAGGAAAGCAGGAAAAGTCTTTCTTTCTCTCCCCCAAACTCTGCCAGAAATGAGTCTTTGGGACCCTGCAAGTCATTCTGCTCCAAGAGGCTGCACTGGCAAAGACTCATTTCTGGCAGAGTTTGGGGGAGAGAAAGAAATACTTCTGCTGCTTCTTCTGCTTTCCTTGCATGAAGCCAAATGTCACTCAGTTTCTCTTTCTCTCTTTCTCCCTCTGTCTCTCTCTCTCAGAACAGAGCTGGAGATGGTATCCTCCGATCCCAAATAAAGAATGGTAGGAAAACGGGGTGGGGAATTTTTGTGCAGACTTTTTTGGGGATATTCCCAGGGTCTCTGGCCCGTGGGATTTAAAATTATTAGTTTGGTGGTCCCTGAGGTCCAAAAGGTTGGCAACTCCTGCTCTAGAGGACTAGGGTGTGTAGGAATTCTGGGACATAGAGTTTCATCCCCTTCCATGCTAGGTCATCCCTTTTTGTCAAGATGTGCTAATTGTCCCGGAACCAGGGGTCTGCTAGCAGTTTGCCCTTGAGTTTTGTGGTTATATCGCTAGCAGTTTGGTCTTGCTGGTAATGGCGTTGTCGCCTGGTGGTCACTTGGGCAGCTATTTGGGCAGGGAAGATGATAGTGTCTACTACCTCCTCCCATTTGCATTTGTACTGGGGCATGTGGGAGAGGGCGTCAGATAGAAAGTTCCTCCACCCTGGGATGTGCTTTAGCACGAAGACTAATTGGTTGAAGTATTGAGCCCAGCAGACTTGTTTGGACGATAGTTTTCGTGGGGTCCTTAGGGCTTCCAGATTTTTATGGTTGGTCCAGACTTCTAACAGCCTCTGCCCCCCTTCCAGTAGGTGGCACCAGGTTAATAGTGCCCATCTCACTGTGAAAACCTATTTTTCCCATGTGGCCCATCGCTCTCTGTGTCTGTGAGCTTGCAGGAGGTGTAGGCGCAGGGCTGTAAGTTTCCTTGGCTATTTCTTTGGAGTAGGACAGATCGCACTGCCATGTTGCTGGCATCTGCTTGGATGATGAAGGGTTGTTCGGGGTCGGGATGCTTCAGCACTGGTTCTTTTGCAAACAGTTCTTTCAGTGTTTCAAATGCCTTTTGGCAGGTTAGGTCCCACTGTAGGGGTTGTCCTGGGCGGAGTTTCATTCCTGGGCTCCCTGACCTTAGGAAGTCCATCATGGGTTTGGTAATCTTCATGAAGGAGGGGATGAATTACCAATAGAAGTTTGCGAACCCTAAGAAGCTTTGTAGCTGTCTGCGGGTATGAGGGGGCTGCCAGCCTAGGACGGCTTGTACTTTTCCTGGATCCATCTCTATTCCCTCATTTGACACTTGGTAGCCCAGGTAGTCTAGCCGTGCATGGTGGAATTCACATTTTGATAGCTTGATGTACAGGTTGGCTGCCAGACGTTTTTCCAGTACCTGGCAGACAAAGTGTATGTGGTCGTCCATGGTCTCAGTGTATATGAGGATATCATGCAGGTAGACAGGAACCCTTATAGAGGTGCTTGTGCAGCATCTCGTTTATTGACTGCATGAACACCACTGGGCCCCCCTGCAGTCCGAAAGGCATCACTTTGAATTGGAAACTCCTTAGGGGGCAGTTGAATGCTGTTTTCCATTCATCTCCCTCCCTGATGCATACTTGGTAGTATGCTTCTCTGAGGTCTAATGTGGTAAAGACTTTTCCCTTGGCCAGGTGAGATAGCATATCCTTCATAGAACAGAACAGAACAGACTAAAATAAAAGAATAGAATAGAATAGAATAGAATAGAATAGAATAGAATAGAATACTTTTATTGGCCAAGTGTGATTGGACGCACAAGGAATTTGTCTTGGTGTAAATACTCTCAGTATACATAAAGAAAAGATACATTCGTTAAGAATCAAGAATCATAACGTACAACACTTAATGATAGTCATAGGGTACAATCCACAATCAAATCATACTAGGAAACAGTCAATATAAATTGTAAGGATACAAGCGACAAAGTTACAGTCCTACAATCATAAGTGGGAGGGGATGGGTGATAAGGAGCGATGAGAAGATTAACAGTAATAGTAGTGTACACTTTGTAAATAGTTGAACGGTGTTGAAGAATTATTTGTTTAGCAGAGTGATGGCTTTCGGGAAAAACCTTCTTGTGTCTAGTTGTTCTGGTGTGCAGTACTCTATAGCATCGTTTTGAGGGAAGGAGCTGAAACAGTTTATGTCTGGGATGTGAGAGGTCTGTAAATATTTTCACAGCCCTCTTTTTGACTTGTGCAGTATACAGGTCCTCGATTGAAGGCAGGTGGGTAGTAACTGTTTTTTCTGCAGTCCTAATTATCCTCTGAAGTCTGTGTCTGTCCTGTTGGGTTGCAGAACCAAACCAGACAGTTATAGAGGTGCAGATGATAGACTTAATCATTCCTCTGTAGAACTGTATCAGCAGCTCCTTGGACAGTTTGACCTTTCTGAGTTGGCGCAGAAAGAACATTTTTTGTTGTGCTTTTTTGATGACGTTTTTGATGTTAGGTGTCCATTTTAGGTCATGTGATATAGTAGAACCTAGAAATTTGAAGGTCTCTACTGTTGATACTGTGTTGTCTAGTATTGTAAGAGGTGGTAGCATGGGAGGGTTTCTTCTAAAGTCTACCACCATTTCTACGGTTCTGAGTGTGTTCAGTTCCAGATTGTTCCAGTTACACCACGAGGCAAGTTGTATAACCTCCTGTCTGTATGCAGATTCATTGTTGTCTCGAATGAGACCAATCACTGTTGTGTCATCAGCAAACTTCAGTATTTTAACAGATGGATCGTTTGAGATGCAGTCATTGGTATATAGGGAGAAGAGAAGTGGAGATAGCACACAGCCTCGGGGGGGGGGGGGCTGTGCTGATTGTACAGGTATCGGATGTGATTCTGCCTAGCTTCACCTGCTCATGAAAGGGAAGGGGTGCAGGTTGTGTATACTCACAGTTTATGCCTCTAAAATCCACGTATAATCTCATAGTTCCATCTTTTTTCTCTTTGAACAGGACTAGGGCTGAGAACCGTGGCTTGGCTGGCTCGATGAACTGCCTTGCTAGGTTTTTGCCCATGTATTTGTGCATTCACTCGGCCTCGCTGAATACTTCTGCGAGGTCCTGATACTCTCTCTGGATCTGCTCCGCCTCTGGGGTTTTGTCGGAAGTGGCTGCCAGTTGTTCTGGTGGGCCCTTTGGGAGGGTTTCCTTCATGGGTGGTGCTTCTATCTGCTGGTGTGGAGGGGGTTGGGGTCCCCTTGCTATCCTCAGTCTGCAGTTGCCTCCTTTCCACCAGATGGTTGGTCCCCACTTGTCTAGCCAAGAGAGTTCCAGTATGACTACGTCTGTCATTTTGGGGGCTATTACGAATCAAATTACTTCCCAGTGATTAGCTAGCTCTAGCCTCCCTGGTTCAGTCAGGTGGGTGGCATAGGCTCCCCCCAATAGGGACCCATAGACCTGTTTGAACCAGATTGGGTGGGCCGGTCTTTTCACTCTGATCCCCAGTTTCAGGACCGTGGTTAGGTTGATCAAGCATCTAGTGCAGCCTGAGTCTATTAGGGCTTGAAAAGTCCCCTAGCTTCCTGTTTGGGTGGCTGTAAGGCATGTTGGCAAAATGAAAGGGTGAACTGGTTCACTCACCATTGGGTCATTTTCGCCCTCATCCTTGCTGCCATAGGATTCTGGTGACTGGTTGTTGTTGCCTGGGGTTTTCCCCTGCTTTTGGCTGGGTGGAGAGGTACCTATGCAGCCAGGAGGGCCTTCCAGGATGTATTGGTGGCGCGCTTGGGGCCTTGTTCTGGTCATGCCCTGGGTGGTGGCTCTGGCCTTGGTTTCAGGGCTGGGGTTGTGCATGCTGATGCCATGTGGCCTATTCCCCTGCATCTGGAGCATTTCAGTGGACTTCATAGGAGGGATGGTTTGGGGGGCAGGCTGTGGTGCTGTGGATCCCTGTCGGTTGGGTGGCCTCTGGTCTGGTTGACCTCTCTCTTTAGTGTCTGGTTGCTTTCTCATGTTGTTGGCACGCAACCTACAGTTGGACTTTTATGGCTACTCGGAACCATTCAGAGAGTTGGTTCGGGATGTCCTGATAGGTGGTTACTTGGGCAATTTGCTTGTCCAGGCTTGTTCTGAAAAAATGCACTAACAGCTGCTCTGTTAAAGAAGGTAGCTTCCCAATGACTCTCCTGAATTCACGGATGTGTTCCTTGATGGGTCTCCCCCTCTGCCTTAGGTTTCTGAGCTCATCTTCCACATACGTGTCATTCTCTGCCTCCTGAAATCTGGCCTCTAGCAGTCATAGGAAGTCATCTACGCCCTGCAGTTGGGGGGGGTCTCCTCTTATGGAGGGCTGCTAGCCATTCCCTTGCCTCTCCCTCTAGCCCCTGGGCAATGGTATTCACCATGGCTCTGGGGGATGGGTAGAGGTGTCCATAGCATTCTAGGTGAATCTCAGCCAAATCAAGGAATAGAGCTAGCTGGTCGGAGTCCCCATCAAATTTTCACCTGAGGCGAGGCGGTTCATTCAGCACTGTTCCTCCCTCCTCCTGTCGGCCCCTGTAAGCCTGCGCTTGATGTGGCTGGCCACCTTCCTTGACCCTACTTCGGAGAGAAGGAGGGGTTGTCTGCCCTGGGTGGCCTGCCTACTGCATCGGAGAGGCACTGGTTGCAGTCTTGGGCTCCTTCTCCTTTTGATGGGTGGAGAAGGGAGGCTGCGTTCCCATCTGCATCTCCTCACTTCAAAAGGATCAGCTGCACCTCCCCTCTCCTTTGGGCGGCATCACGAATGGTGGCCTGGTCAAATTCCTCCCTCAGCTGCTCTATGGAACTCCCCAGGGTCTCCATCTGGGGCTTTGGGAGCCTGGCTTGTGCCCAGTCCCACATTCAATCCACTCTTCCCAGCTCGCTCAGGGGTCTTCCCCCCTTCAGCTGGGTATTAGGGTGGGGGAATTCAACCTCGGCTGCTTTAGGGATTCTTTTCCAATACTCATCCCTTCTTGCTTCGGTCACTGTGGCAGGCATCTCAGCTTTGATGTCCGTGGAGGGCTGCACTCTGATTGCAATTAGGCTGCTGGGTCCTGGAATTGTCTGGTTGGGGTCAAGCTCTGCCTCCTTTTGGGTCGCTTGGAGCAGGCTTTCTTCAGATAATCCGCCCTCTGCCATGGTTGCCTGAGTTTCTCTCCAAGCACCCCAGATGTCAGGGAGCGATTGGAGAGGCTGGGACCCAGGAATCCCAGTACATTTGATTATTTAAAAAGGAGAGCTGACTGGCTGACAGGGTTCTGATGGATGCCCTAATTAATTCATGAGCCTCAAGCCAAGTTTCAAAAGAAATCCGTAGTGAATGGGTTACTTGAAGCAACTATGAAATGCTATCCAGCTTTGATGGGAAAAAGAGGAATAAAAGAAAAAGTTAAGCCCAATAATACAGCATATTCTTAACAGATAACCATAGTTGGAAGGGACCTTGTAGGTCTTCTAGTCCAACCCCCTGCCCAAGCAGGAGACCCTACACCATTTCTGACAAATGGCAGTCCAATCTCTTCTTGAAGGTCTCAAGTGATGGTGCTCTCACAACTTCCGAGGGCAAGCTGTTCCATTGGTTGATTGTTCTGTCAGAAAGTTTCTCCTTATTTCCAGGTTAAATCTCTCCTTGTTCAGTTTCCATCCATTATTCCTTGTCTGACCTACAGGTGCTTTAGAAAATAGAAACTTTGTAACACTGCCAACTAGAGGCTTGAAAATACTTTATTGGAAGTTGAGAGGACTGTGAAAAAATCCTTTCTCAAGGACACTGGAACTTGATAAGATAGAGGGGAGAACACTGGAGAATGTTTTAACAGGTGTTCTTTGGAACTTCTATTACTAATTGAGTACTTGAAGCTTGGCTTTGGAATTTGTGGAGAAGCCATAATAAGAGCCTTGGATAACTAAATAAGATGCAGTGTGCTTTCTTTTTTACCTTCTTTTAGCTGTTCCATCCCTCCTCTTCAATCCCACAGTATCTTGTAATATTTGTATATCTATTTTTTTTTTTGTTTGACTTTATTTTTATTTTTCCTCTTAAAGGGAAAGCCTCAGAATACTTTTCCTTTTTCTTTTTGCTTATTGGGATTTTTGCCTTTTCTATTTTCATTTTTGATTTACTTCTATGGTTATTTTTTTTTTATTTTTTGAGACCTCCTAATTGGATTAAGGTGTGAAGAACCTGTAGAACTCTTTTTTTTTCTTCTTTTTTCTATTATTGCTTTTTAATATTATTGGGTTTTACTTTCTTTTTCTTTTTTTATTATTCTTAATTTTTATTTTTGAATTATAATTGACTATCCCACAATAGGATTAAGGTTTAGAAGAACCTGAAGAATTTCCTCCTTTTTCTTTTTAATCTTCTTTTTCTCCTTCTCTTTTTAACTCTGGACTCTTTATTTTTTATTGGCTTTTTTATGTTTTACTTCTTCCCAATTGGATTATAATTGGCTATTTTATCAACTGGATTAAAGGAGCTTAAAGATCCTGAGTTATTCAAATGAGTAAGAAAACTTTACCTTCTGGCAGTTCAACTTCTGCTCCTGCTTCTCCATCAACTGGAGGACGACTATCAATAATGGCGAAGCAAGATAAAGCACAAATGGACCTAGCGACAATTATACAAGGAATACAAGAACTTAAAACGAGTATTGAACAAAGAACAGAGAGTATTGAACAAAGAATTGCGAAGACTGATGAAAAAATTGAAAATTTTCAACAAATGATGGCGAAACATGAGGAGAGACTCCAAAAAATTGAAGAGAAAGACAAACAAAGAGATGAGACAATTGGAAATATCGTTAGCAAATTAACAATGGTTGAACAAGACAAAACTGGGATGTTGAAGTGGGAGATGGATAGGTCAGAATTTTATCTCAGATTTCAAAATATAGAGGAAGAAAAAGGACAAGATTTGGCGGCTGTAATGATAGAAATCTTGGCTGGAGCTTTGGGGATAACAGAGGAAAAGATGATGGATGGAGTAGATGAGATATACCGTGTCTTCACAAGATATACGATGAGGAATAAGCTACCAAGAGAGGTCCATGTCAGATTTACTAAAAAGACTATTAAAACACAAATACTACAAGTGGCAAGAGATAAGGCGTTGAAATATAAAGACAAAGAGATTGGGGTTTTAAAACAAGTGCCCAGAAGAGTGAGAGAGATGAGAAGAGAATATCGATTCTTGACCAAAATGTTATTGGAAAAAGAGGTGAATTATAGATGGTTGATCCCAGAAGGATTAATGTTCACATGGCAAGAACAGAGACACAGAATCGACTCAATTGAGAAAGCAGAAACATTCTACAATGAATTTTTTGGAAGAAGAGAAATAGTGACAGAAAAAGAGATTATCTCGACTGAACCCCAAGAGGACCAAATGGGAATGGGAAAAGAAGGTGCGGCAGGTGGACAAATGGAGACCAAAGAACAACGTGAAGTAAGATCCACAAGAGCTGTTAGACATAAATACAAAATATAATCATGGAGGAAAAAAAATTGATTTCCATGAATATAAACGGACTGAACTCAGCTACCAAAAGAAGAAACTTTCCATAAATTAGAGAAGTTAAAATTTGATATAATTTGTTTACAAGAAGCACATATTAAAAAACAACATCAATGATTATTGGTACGACCAAAACTGGGGAAAATTTTTTACTTCCTTGACTAACTGTAAGAAAAGAGGAGTGGTCTTGTACATTAAAGAAACTATTGCAGCAAAACTGATTTATACTGATGAAGACGGAAGAGTATTAATGGTTGAAATAGTGGATAACAATACAAAAACACTCCTGGTAGCAATTTATGCCCCGAATGATAAGCAAGAAGAATTTTATAAAAAGTTACATATGAAAACAATTGGACTGGACTATATTAACATAGTTATGATGGGAGACTTTAATGGAATTGTAGATAATAAATTGGACTATACAGAGACAGCATCAAGACAAAATAGAAAGACTCTCCCTAAATCCTTTTTCAAAATGATAGATGAATTAAATCTAAAAGATATATGGAGAGAAAGAAATGGTAAAACTCAACAATATACTTTTTATTCAAATAGACATTTATCATGGTCCAGAATAGATATGATTTGGACTTCATCAGAATTAATATCTAATATTCAAGAAATAAATATTGAAACAAGTATATGGGATGACCATAATCCAATGACAATTAAATGGAAAGGACAAAAAAGAAGATCTAGATGGACATTAAATAATACTATTTTAAAGGAAAAAGATTTCACACAATGGATGGGCAAAGAATTGGCTTTCTTTTTCAGTGAAAATAAAAAAGATACTTCAATGCAGAATGTTTGGGATACAATGAAGGCATATGCGAGAGGATTAATAATGGACTATACAAAGAAAAAGAATGCTAGGAAGAGGCAAACTATCAAAGCTTTAGAAGATGATTACAAAAAACTGGAAAAAGAATTGCAGAATATGCCACAGAAAAAGGATATTAAACTCTAAATCAGGCTTGTCCAACCTGCGGCCCATGGGCCGCATGCGGCCCAGGTCGCCTCGTAATGCGGCCCAGTGCCCACCCCAACCTTCATGCCAGAGCCAGCGAGGAGGAGGAGGAGAGGCAGGCGCGAGGCGGGGCGAGGCGAGCGCCAGGCCAAGCAGCAAGAGAAAAGGCGGGCACCGTCAGAGTGCCACCTCCTGCTGTTGCCCCCGCCGCCACCGCCACCGCTTCTGCCCCCACCACTGCTGCCCCCACAGCCGCCGCTTTTTCCCCCGCTGCCGCTTCTGCCCCCACCGCCGCTGCCCCCGCCGCTGCTTCTGCCCAAGCCGCCGCCGCCGCTTCTGCCCCCGCCGCCACTTCTGCCCCCGCCGCTGCTTCTGCCCCCGCCACCGCCGCCGTTTCTGCCCCCACCGCCACCGCTTCTGCCCCCGCCGCCTCCCCCGCTGCCACTTCTGCCCCCGCCGCCACTGCTGCCCCCGCCGCCACCCCCGCTGCCGCTTCTTCCCCCGCCACCGCTGCTGCTTCTGCCCCCACTGCCCCCGTGGCAGGGGCAGTAGCGGGGGTGGTGGCGGGGGAAGAAGCGGGGGTGGCGGCGGGGCAGCAGCGGTGGCGGGGGAAGAAGCAGTGGTGGGGGAAGAAACGATGGCGGGGGTGGCGGCGGTGGCAGCAGCGGTGGCGGGGGCAGCAGCAGTGGTGGGGAAGAAGTGGCGGCGGGGGCAGCGGCAGCGGGGGCAGAAGCAGCAGCGGTGGCGGGGGAAGAAGCGGCGGCGCCGGCGGGGGAAGAAACCAAGGCGGGGGCAGAAGCAGCAGCAGTGGCGGGGGAAGGCTTCTGCCCTCACCGCTGCTGCTGCCTCTGCCTTCCAGTCCTGCCTCATCCAGCCGGGCCATTTGCAGGAGGAGAGGTAGGCGCGAGGCGGGTGAGCTTTCTCCCTGCCCCCCCCCAAAAAAAATTTGGCTGGAAAATAAACCATGATAAAAAAACTGTGATAAAAAAACCATGATAAAAAATAAATAATTTTAATAAATAATAAATAATAAAAACATCTCACTAACTTCATTTCCAAATAAATTTAATATGTTAACTATGGTTTCTATGGTTTTTTTGGATGATCAGGTATCGTTACCGTTATTTTATTTTATGTGCGGCCCAAACCAAATTTTCATCTTCTAATGTGGCCCAGGGAAGGTGAAAGGTTGGACACCCCTGCTCTAAATGGATATAATTAAACATAAGATGGGTCAGGTAGAGAAAGAAGAACTGGCAGAAAAAATTAGAAGTGTTAAACAGAACTATTTTGAAGATGCAAATAAGCCAGGTAGATGGCTAGCATACAAATTGAGACAGGAGAAAGAATCTAGGAAAATATTACTGCTAATAGATGATCAAGGTCAAATGTGTTATGGTAATAAGGAGAAAAAGGTAATTATTCGAGACTTTTATGGACAATTATATAAACAGGAGGATTTTGATGAGGAAAGAATTAAACTTTATTTACAAAATGCTAACCTACCTAAGATATCTGAAGAGACCGAAAAAATGTTAGAAAGCACTATAACAATGATGGAACTAAGTGAAGCATTCAATAGGCAGAATAATGGAAAAGCACCAGGTCCAGATGGGCTCCCGGCAGAATTTTATAAAACACTACAAGAATCGTTGAACACTCCACTGTTGGAAGTCATGAATGAAGTTATGTTAAATAAGAAAATACCTAAAACATGGTCAGAAGCTTATATTACCCTTATTCCAAAAGAAGGGGCTGATCCATTACAAATTAAGAACTATAGACCTATTTCTTTACTGAATGCAGACTATAAAATCTTTGCTTCAATTTTGGCAGAAAGGCTCAAAAGATACTTAAATAACTTTATTCATCCTGATCAGAATGGATTCCTGCCAAAGAGACAAATTAAAGATAATATGAGGGTAATTCTGGACACTTTGGAATATTATGAGGCGCATCCTGAAAAGCAAATGGCTTTGATATTTTTAGATGCCCAAAAGGCATTTGATAATGTGAATTGGAGATTCATGTTTTTGTTATTGGAACAGATGGGCTTTGCTAGAAAATTTATTCAAGCAATAGAAGCCATATATGATAAGCAAACGGCAAAAGTAATGATAGAGGGAGAATTTACAGACTCTATTAATATAAGAAAAGGCACAAGACAAGGATGCCCATTATCACCTTTGCTATTTGTATTGACTTTGGAAGTGCTGAATAGAAATATTAGAGAGGATCCAAATATAAAAGGAATGAAAGTTAATAAGGAGGAATTTAAATTGCAAGCCTTTGCGGATGATTTGGTTTTTATTCTGGAAGATCCTCTAGAAACAGCTTTAAAACTATTGGAAAAGATAGAGATGTATGGTGAGATGGCGGGTTTGAAAATAAATAAAGATTAAACAAAGATTTTGACAAAGAATATGTTATTAAAACAAAGAGATGAATTGGCAGACTTATTGAAAATTCAAGTTACGAATAAGGTTAAATATTTGGGGATACATTTGACGTCAAGATATACCACATTGAAAGAGAATAACTATATTAAACTTAAACAACAGATAGCATCTGATTTGAAGAAATGGGAAAACTTACAATTGTCATTGATAGGTAGAATTTCAACAATCAAGATGAATATTTTACCCAGAATTTTATATTTGTTTCAAACCATACCAATTAGGCTTGGTAAAGATTACTTTGAAGAATTAAATAAAATTGTGTTGAAGTTTATATGGCAAGGTAAGAAAGCGAGAATAAAATTAAAACTTCTACAAGATGCTAGAATTAGAGGAGGATTTGGCCTTCCTAACTGGGAGTTGTACTACCAAGCTGCAAATTTAATGTGGGCTAAAGAATGGATAACATTAAGAAAGACTAGATTGTTGACACTACAAGGACATGATTTATTACTGGGCTGGCATGCTTTTCTGTGGTATAAGGGAACTAAATCGCAGGGCTATTTTAGAAGGCATTACATATGGGAGTCTTTATGGTTGAATTGGGAGAAAATTAAGAGAAAATGTTATTTGAAAATCCCAGTCTGGTTATCAACTATCGAAGCTTTTTCTTATCCTATAATATATAAGAAGGAACAAACAGTTAGATATGGGGAAATATTGGATGAAAAGAGTGAACTTAAAACAATGCAAAAACTAGAAGGACAAGGCATAAGGATGAATTGGTTCTCATATGCGCAAATACATTCAAGGTATCTTACAGATTCTAAAATAATTATGATAAATTGACTGATTTAGATAGGATTTTGACAGGTACTGATGAAAAAGTGATTAAAAAATTATATAGTTATTTGTTGGAAATTAAATTAGAGGAGGAACAAGTTAAAGAAACGATGATTGTTTGGGGGAAGAATTTTGGATATGGGATTGATTTGGAGAAATGGCAAAAATTGTGGTCTCAAAATTATAAAATGACAATGTCGACAGCATATAAAGAAAACTTGTATAAGATGTTTTACAGGTGGCATTTTCCCCCAACAAGAATTGCAAGAATGTTCAAGAACAAATCTGAAAAGTGCTGGAAGTGTCATCAGATACCTGGCTCATATTACCATATGTGGTGGACTTGTGAGGATGCTAGAAAATATTGGACTAAAATTCGCATATGGTTGGAAAAAATGATAAAGAAACATATAGACTTGAAACCAGAGATTTTTTTATTGGGAATCTTACCTGATACATATAATAAAAATTTGAAGTATTTGATTGTAAATGTATTAACGGCGGCTAGGATTGTATTTGCTAAAAACTGGAAGAGTGAGAAAATTCCATCAGAGGAAGAAACTATCAAGAAAATATTGGATTGTGCTGAAATGAGTAAATTGACATTAGAAATTAGAGAACAAGAAGATAAACAATTTTATGAAGTTTGGGATCTTTTTTATCAATGGTTAGATAATAAAACACAATAATAGAATATTTAGGTTTAGGATATAATTTTCTTTGATATTATTTTTATAAAACCTTATTAAGATAGATTTGGTATGATCTTATGATTTGTTGCAAAATAAATTAAGTAAATTATAGTTATCTCGTTAAAGTATGAATTAATAAAATTATAGTTAAATGATTTCTCAGTAATGATACTAGGTTATACGATTGTTGATTGATAATATGAGTTATTATGTAATATAACTATATTGGCGTTTAGGAAACGGATGCACAAAAAAAAGTGGTAAACCAACCGATACACTGTTTGTAAATCTATGGAGGATGATGTTTTTATGTTTTATGTTGTATGTTTTATGTGGTTTTGTTTGTTGTTAAAATAAAAAACTTTTTTAAAAAAAGAAAATAGCTTGAACCCTTCCTCTCTGTGGCAGCCCCTCAAATATTGGAAGACTGCTATCATGTCTCCCCTGGTCCTTCTCTTTACTAGACTAGCCAGGCCCAGTTCCTGTAACCGTTCTTCATATGCTTCAGTCTCCAGTCTCCTAATCATCCTGGTTGCTCTTCTCTGCACTTTTTCTAGAGTCTCAACATCTTTTTTATAGTGTGGTGACCAAAACTGGATGCAGTACTCTAGGTGTGGTCTTACTAAGGCTTTATAGAGTGGTATTAGTACCTCCCTTGATCTTGATTGTATCCCTCTGTTGATGCAGCTTAGGATTGCATTAGCTTTTTTGGCTGCTGCTGTACACTGCTGGCTCATATTTAGCCGGCTGTCCACTAAGACTCCAAGATCCCTCTCACAGTTACTGCTATTAAGCTTGGTTTCACCCAGTCTATATGTGTACTTTTGGTTTTTCTTGCCTAAGTGTAGGACTTTACTTTTCTCTACATTGAATTTCATTTTGTTAGATATGGCCCAGTGTTCTAGTCTGTCAAGATCCATCTGGATCTTGAGCCTATCTTCTTGAGTGTTAGCTATTCCTGCCAGCTTAGTATCATCTGCAAATTTGGTAAGTTCCCCTTCTATTCGCTCATCTAAGTCGTTAATGAAGATATTGAAGAGTACTGGGCCTAAGATGGAACCTTGTGGCATCCCACTGCTTACTTCCCACCATGTAGACTTAGACCCATTAAGGACTACTCGTTGAGTCCGGTTTGTCAGCCAGTTGCAAATCCATCTGGTGGTGGTGCTATCTATTCCACTTTTTTCTAGCTTACTAAGAAGTAGGTTGTGGTCTACTTTGTCGAATGCCTTGCTGAAATCTAAATATATTAAGTCCACAGTATTTTGCTGGTCTACTAATTTAGTCACTATGTTGAAGAATGAATTAAGATTGGTTTGGCATGATTTGTTTTTAACAAACCCGTGCTGACTGCTAGTTATTACTTTACTTGTTTCTATATGTTGGCTGATCTGTTTTTTTATTATCTTTTCCAGTATTTTCCTGGGTATTGATGTTAGGCTGATTGGTCTGTAGTTTCCTGGGTCTGTTTTTTTTTTCCTTTTTTGAAGATGGGAACCACATCAGCTCTTTTCCAGTCCTCTGGTAGTTCCCCGGTGCTCCAGGATTTTTGAAAGATATGGTGCAGTGGTTCTGAGATGACCTCTGCCAGCTCCTTTAAAACTCTGGAATGTAATGCATCAGGCCCCAGGGATTTGTGTTCATCAAGATCAGACAGGTGTTCTCCTACTATTATTTTTTTTTTGCTTATTTTAATTTTTATTTCTGGTCTGTCTATTACGGTTATGTTTTTGGTGGGTTGAGCTATAAGTTCTTTTTGCATGAAGATGGATGCAAAGAATGAGTTAAGCAGCTCTGCTTGCTCTCTGTTGCCTGTTACTTCCTTGCCGTATTCTCTCCTTAGTGGACTGACTGCTTCCTTGATTTTTTTTCTTGTTATTTATATGTTGGAAGAAACTTTTTTATTGTCTTTGACTTTTGTTGCAAGTCTTTGATCGTTCTGAGCCTTTGCTTTCCTGACTTCGTCTTTGCAGATTCTGGCTATCTGCTGATATTCCGCCTTAGTTGTATGTCCCTTTTTCCATTTTTTGTACTTGTCCTTTTTTTCTTTCAATTTGCCAGAGAGATCTTTGTGCAGCCATGCTGGTTTTTTCTTGGATTTCTTGTTTTTCTTTCTCAGTGGTTTTGTCCTGGTCTGGGCTTTTATGATCGTACTTTTCAGAGTTTCCCAAGATTCTTGAGTTGTTTTCCCCTTTAGGATTTTCATCCATGGAATCTTTCCCAAGTTCTGAGTTAATTAAAATCAGCTCTTTTAAAATCTAAGACTCTGGTGTCATTATGTTCTATTGCTTGTGTTTCTGTTATGTTGAATTCTAGTATGACATGGTCACTCTCAGCCAAGGTTCCTGCACTTTCAACTCCCTCTATCACTTCTTCTCTGTTTGTAAGAATTAAGTCCAGTATGGCTGTCCCTCTAGTTCCATCCTCTACTTTTTGGACAACGAAGTTTTCAGCTAGGTTGGTTATGAGAGAAAAATTATAAGTTACTCTTTTATAATGAATATTATACAGCAAGATTTCATTTTGTATATAAAATAGACTAGAAGATTTTTTTCTTCCATTCCTTTCTAATGCTCTTGCCAGCTTTCTCTGTCTTTGCATAAAACCCCCTCCCTTTTGTTGTTTCTACTGAAAGAAGTTATCACCCAAGCTAAAGAGGCGCCAACATTCTGGCCCGGTCATTCACAGATAGATGATACATTCCACAAAGACATGATACATTGTTAGAAAAACAGGAAGATCTGAACAGGCTAGGGAGCGTAAATAAGATAAGGACATCCATCCAAGGTAAAGCTTGGCAGCCCAGCAATAAATATGAGATAAAACACTGAGGCACAGGAAGCAATGTTATGCTGACCCCAAGTTGGTAGTTTAGCATATAAAAAATAAGGGGGTGCAAGGGGAGGGCTTTCTAGGCATGGCATATTCTGTGCAGGGGTATAAAATGTATTGTTTAAGTAGTGAAATTTGCTCTCCTTGTATTGAATCCAATTGGGAAGGGTCTTGGAGGCTGCGCTTGCAACTGCTTTTCTTTCTTTCAATAAACCTTTGAAATTGTGAACCAGAGACTTGTCTTCGTGTTATGAGTATTTGTATAATTATTTGTGGATTTTAAATCTCACAATCTTGGTGACCGATGTGGGGCTTGAGGGCCTCTTCTGGGGTTCGCCCTCAGTAAACTCTGGGAGTGTGCTGGTTGATTTCAATTGCCTAGAGTAATCTGAGACTCAACTTCCATTTGCGGGCCCCTAGCCAAATCTAAATTAACAGCTCTGGTCCATGATATCAAAGGAGCAGGCAAGAGACAACAACTTCTGAGGCCCTAAGAGGACCAGGAAACCCGGTGCACCGGCCCAGGTAAGAAACTTTTGCCCCCAAAACGGGAAAGACGCAATTGTACCTGGGTGGTCAGGAGAGCGATTGTGGGAGGTTTGTTGATAACGGCTGTGTGTGTGTGTTGGACTGTGTTCCAGGAACACTAGTGAGTCCAGAGCGAGTGCAGACCTGAAAGGTTGCGGTTCCTTACTCCCGCGAGGGGGAAGGCCAGCCTGAAGCGAAGTGGACTGGTGTCGGTGATATTGAGTGGCCATAAAATCAACAACCTCAGGAAACCATAATCAGGAAAACTCTCAGGAGAGAAGATGGGCAATAATTGTAGTTGTTGTGCTAAGCCAAAAAAAGACAATCTTGCTGTAAAACTAACTAACAGTACTGTGGAAATACCATCAGAAAGTCCCTTAGGACAACTTTTATCTCAATGGGATGATGACAATCTAATCCCATGGACCTGTAAATTAACTAAAAGTCAAATTATTAGATTATGCCACCAAAAGTGGCCAAAATATATTATAAGTTCCCCTGATTATCATTGGGACCATTTGGGAGAGTCAGACAAATATTAGATAGGGAAACTAGAACAATATATACTTTCAAAACCAACTTTAAGAAGTGAAATACCATATGTAAAACCATGGTACCATGTACACTGGGAAAGCCCAGTTCCAGCTGAGCAGGCTCAGCTTTTTAAATTAAAGGAGGAGAAAGAGGAGGAACCACTTAAGTGGGACTCTTTGGAATATCTTCCCCCTTATGTAGCTCCAAGTGCACCTCAGCCGCCTCAGGCACTCCAGGTACCTCAGGCACCTCAGCCCTCTAAACCATATGCTGATCAGGGAGCAGAAGGAGGGGAAAAGGAAGTGGCAGATCAACCTATAGCAGTGAGAACTAGACAGAGAGTGAAGGAGAGAGAAAATGAGGAAGAAAAAGAAGAGAAATTATTCCCCTTGAGGCAGGTTCCCCAAGGTGTAAATGCGCAAGGACAGCCAGTGATGGGTTATGTATCACATACAGGTGAAACTCAAAAAATTTGAATATCATTCAAAAGTTCATTTATTTCAGTAATGCAACTTAAAAGGTGAAACTAATATATGAGATAGACTCATTACATGCAAAGCAAGATAGTTCAAGCCGTGATTTGTCATAATTGTGATGATTATGGCTTACAGCTCATGAAAACCCCAAATCCACAATCTCAGAAAATTAGAATATTACATGCAATCAATAAAAAAAGGATTGTACATAGAACAATATCGGACCTCTGAAAAGTATAAGCATGCATATGTACTCAGTACTTGGTTTGGGCCCCTTTTGCAGCAATTACTGCCTCAATGCAACGTGGCATGGAAGCTATCAGCCTGTGGCACTGCTGAGGTGTTATGGAAGACCAGGATGCTTCAATAGTGGCCTTCAGCTCTTCTGCATTGTTCGGTCTCATGTCTCTCATCTTTCTCTTGGCAATGCCCCATAGATTCTCTATGGGGTGCAGGTCAGGCGAGTTTGCTGGCCAATCAAACACAGTAATCCCACGGTCATGGAACCAAGTTTTGGTGCTTTTGGCAGTGTGGGCAGGTGCCAAGTCCTGCTGGAAAATGAAGTCAGCATCCCCATAAAGCTCGTTTGCGGGAAGGAAGCATGAAGTGCTCCAAAATCTCCTGGTAGACGGCTGCGTTGACCCTGGCCTTAATGAAGCACAGTGGACCAACACCAGCAGATGACATGGTTCCCCAAATCAACACAGACTGTGGAAACTTCACACTGGACTTCAAGCATCTTGCAGTGTGTGCCTCTCCATTCTTCCTCCAGACTCTGGGTCCTTGGTTTCCAAATGAGATGCAAAAGTTGCTCTCATCAGAAAAGAGGACTTTGGACCACTGAGCAACAGACCAGTTCTGTTTTTCTTTAGCCCAGGTAAGACGCTTCTGACGTTTGTTGTTCAGGAGCGGCTTGACAAGAGGAATACGACATTTGAAGTCCATGTCCAGGATCCGTCTGTGTGTGGTGGCTCTTGTTGCACTGACTCCAGCCTCAGTCCACTCCTTGTGAAAGTCCCCAACACTTTTGAATGGCCTTTTCCTGACAATCCTCTCCAGGCTGCGGTCATCCCTGCTGCTTGTGCACCTTTTTCTTCCACACTTTTCCCTTCCACATAACTTTCTATTAATGTGCTTTGATACAGCACTTTGGGAACATCCAACTTCGTTTGCAATTACCTTTTGAGGCTTTCCCTCCTTATGGAGGGGGTCAATGATGGTTTTCTGCACAACTGTCAGGTCAGCAGTCTTTCCCATGATTGTGATTCCTACTGAACCAGACTGAGAGTCCATTTAAAGGCTCAGGAACCCTTTGCAGGTGTTATGGCTTTTTTTAAAAAAAAATATTCTCGAAAAACAAAAAAATACAAAAATCTCATTTCCATTAACAGTTATTGTGTCATTGTATATACATGTTTCTTATTTTGTGACTATACATTTTTTTTATCCTTATCCTTCACCCATTCGTACCACCTCTCCCATGTCGCATAGTATTCTTGATCCTCTTTGCCTTTCAGTTCCATAGTGAATTTATCTAGTTCAGCACAGTCCGTTTTTTAAAATCAAAACTTCATCTGGTGGTATTTTATCACTCTTCCAATTTTGTGCTAACGTGATTCTTGCTGCAGTTAAGATGTGTACAGTAAGGTATCTTTTATCTTTTCTCAAATTCCCTTTAATCATACCTAATAAAAATGTTTTGGGTTACAATTTCAATTTATATTTTGTAATCTCAAAAAGCCATCTCTGTATTTTTTTTGCAGTATTTTTTGGCCTCTATACATTGCCACCACATATGGAAAAACGTTCCTTTCTGATTTCAAGGTTGGATACATTTTCACCAGTCGTGCCGGTGCTAAGTGCCCTCTACAAAACATTTTACATTGATTTTCTTTGAATGCCGTCGACAAAGTCAGCTTCCAGTTCTCGGTCCAAGTCTTTTCCCACTCATCCAAATTTATATTATGACCCACATTTCTCGCCCAGGCAATCATTGGTCCCTTAATAATTTCCTCCTCTAGTTCTACCTCCAGTAAATACACTGCTCAAAAAACTAAACGGAACACAAAAATAAGACATCCTAGATCTGAATGAATGAAATATTCTTATTAAATACTTCGTTCATTTCATAGTTGAATGTGCTGACAACAAAATCACACAAAAATTATCAATGGAAATCAAATTTAGCAACCCATAGAGGGTTAGATTTGGAGCTACACTCAAAATTAAAGTGGAAAAAAACACTACAGGCTGATCCAACTTTGATGTAATGTCCTTAAAACAAGTCAAAATGAGGCTCAGTAGTGTGTGTGGCCTCCACGTGCCTGTATGACCTCCTTACAACGCTTGGGCATGCTCCTGATGAGGTGGCGGATGGTCTCCTGAGGGATTTCCTCCCACACCTGGACTAAAGCATCCCCCAACTCCTGGACAGTCTGTGGTGCAACGTGGCATTGGTAGATGGAACTAGGCATGACGTCCCAGATGTACTCAAATGGATTCAGGTCTGGGAACGGGCGGGCCAGTTCATAGCATCAATGCCTTTGTCTTGCAGGAACTGCTGACACACTCCAGCCACATGAGGTCTAGCATTGTCTTGCATTAGGAGGAACCCAGGGCCGACCGCACCAGCATATGGTGCTGAGGATCTCATCTCGGTACCTCTGGCGAGCACATGGAGGGCTGTGCGGCCCCCTAAAGAAATGCCACCCCACACCATTACTGACCCACTGCCATACCGGTCATGCTGGAGGATGTTGCAAGCAGCAGAATGTTCTCCACGGCGTCTCCAGACCCTGTCACGTCTGTCACATGTGCTCAGCGTGAACCTGTTTTCATCTGAGAAGAGCACAGGGTGCCAGTGGCGAATTTGCCAATCTTGGTGTTCTCTGGCAAATGCCAAACGTCCTGCATGGTGTTGGGCTGTAAGCACAACCCCTACCTGTGGACGTTGGGCCCTCATACCACCCTCATGGAGTCTGTTTCTGATCGTTTGAGCAGCCACATGCACATTTGGAGGTCCTTTTGCAGGGCTCTGGCAGTGCTCCTCCTGTCCCTCCTTACACCAAGGCGGAGGTAGCGGTCCTGATGCTGGGTTGTTGCCCTCCTACAGCCTCCTCCATGTCTCCTGATGTACTGGCCTGTCTCCTGGTAGCGCCTCCATGCTCTGGACACTACGCTGACAGACACAGCAAACCTTCTTGCCACAGCTCGCATTGATGTGCCATCCTGGATGAGCTGCACTACCTGAGCCACTTGTGTGGGTTGTAGACTCCGTCTCATGCTACCACTAGAGTGAAAGCACCGCCAGCATTCAAAAGTGACCAAACCATCAGCCAGAAAGCATAGGAACTGAGAAGTGGTCTGTGGTCACCACCTGCAGAACCACTCCTTTATTGGGGATGTCTTGCTAACTGCCTATGCTTTGCAGCTGTTGTCTATTCCATTTGCACAACAGCATGTGAAATTGATTGTCAATCAGTGTTGCTACCTAAGTGGAGAGTTTGATTTCACAGAAGTGTGATTGACTTGGAGTTACATTGTGTTGTTTAAGTGTTCCCTTTATTTTTTTGAGCAGTGTAATTAAATGTTTGTGTTATAAATTTTATATCCTTGCCTGTCAAGATTTGGTCCAATTTTTGTAAATCTTTATCTATTGTACTCTTTAATTGCAAATGGAGACGTGGGTACTCTATTTTTCTTATCTTCATCTTTAAGTGCTCTGGTTTTATTGTATTGCGAACAGTTGCTGGGGTGCATCCACAGTTTTGTTGCACTTGTACAATGACGATAAAGTTCTTATCTTATCTTATCTTATCTTATCTTATCTTATCTTATCTTATCTTATCTTATCTTATCTTATCTCTAGCTCCTTTACATCTTCCTTAAATTTAGTTTGAATTTGCAAATATACCCACCAGTCTAATATTAACCCTTGTTCTTTTAGTTTATCTAGTGTTTTTTAATTCCCCCTGTTCATCTACCAATTCCTTACATCTAATCATTTTTTTAGTGTTCCTTGTATTTGGATATAATATAGCTTCCATAGGTGAGATCCAGTTTGGTCTTTTCAAATAATGCTCTTTTTAAATCATGGGTTTCATCCCACCAAGTTTCTGTTATTCCAACTATATCATAAGTTTAAATGTAATGGAGGCAATTTCAAACTACCCTTTTCTTGGGTACTCACTCTCTGTCTCTCCCACAACAGCCAGCAGCTCCTCCCACCAGCCTCTGGGAAGTTTAAATGTAATGGAAGCAATTCCAAACTACCTTTTTCTTTTCACTCTTTGTCTCTCCCACAAAAGCCAGCAGCTCCAATTATTTATCCAATTATTTATTAGGAGCAACATGTTGGAACTTTTCCCAAGTACAGTCGGCTCTGCCCTATGTAATTTACTGCCCACCTATGACCCTGTTTCCCCCTTCCTCCCAGCGTGTGTCATAAATCACATTCTCCAATGAAGCACTTTCGCGGGCTGTAGAACACTAGCCTCTCCAGCTGGTTCTGGTAATCTGAGACATAATCTAGTATGTGTCACGACTCCAAGGTGGTTTCCCTGGAGCCGCAACAACAAAGTCTGTGTTCCTACCGTACAGTGGTCTTGAGTCTCCTGCAGGACCAGCGTGAGATCGTGATCATGCAGTGCTTGGACTGATTCCCTCCGTGGCCATGGTATCTGAGGAACTTAGCTAGCATAATGGTGATTGCAGATGGACGCAGGTTGATGATGTCAGATGCCTAAAAGATGACTACAGCGGAACATGGCTTGCTGAAAGAAGCGATACGAACCGTGGAGGAATCGTCGGGTGTTGTGGGTGGTGGATGGTGCTGGTGGTGGTAATACTAATGGTAATGGTGTTAATTGAATAAGAGTGATAGCCTGTATATTTGATGATAAACAGTAACGTGGTACAAAAGTACCCTGAGTTAATGATTATTCCGGATGGTGGTAAAGCATCAGTGGCCGGATGATGGCTTCATCGATTAAGTAATTGGATAATGTGTTAAATGTATAAATACAGCTCTGGCTGCAGATAAAGCCAGAGCTGACTTTAAACTATTATGCTTCATTGTTACCCGATGTTTTGGCATGGAAGAAAAATAAAAGCTCACTACTTGTCCAGCGTGAGTGGTCTTTTCATTGCACTAAATCCAGAAGAACAGCTGAGAGGAAAGTCAGCTCTCACACACACATTCCTTTCCCCCTTATCTTCTATCCTTGGTGGAGCAGGGAGCAATGGCTGAAGGTACCAATGTAGATGCGGATGTGCCGATTGAGTGTGGAATGGAGGAGGAGGAGGATCGGCCAAGGGATGAAGGCGTGCGTGACTTCAGCAGGTACCATAAGTGGTGACACGCCATCTGCTGGCAGACCGGGGAACACGAAAGGCGAGACTGATGAGGAATTACAAATGGTTGTGAGACCCAAAACATGGAAAGAGAGGAAGAGTGGCTTGGACTTCCATGAGGATTTTGGGGGAAAGGGTGTCAAAGGGAAGCCGCCTGCTTTTGCTCCTGTCAATGCTGGAGCATTTGATAAATGGAGGGAAAGAAGGATAGCTGACGAAGATGAATAGAGCACCTCCACCTCCAGTCTGGGGGCTAGCACCCTGGAGCTTCTCCATATGAAGTATGGGGAATTAAGGATAAGGGACCACCACCACCCCAAAGCATGTGGGACAGCATGGGGGGCGGGGTTGCACAGAGGACACTTCCTTTTTCAGCTCTTCCTAGAGAAGGAAGAGAACATAGCAGAAGCGCAGGGAGTGAACTGGCAACAGGGTTTGACTCTTCATTAGCCGAGGCGGTGGGTACCTCGGAGCCCCAGACGAAAGGAGCCAAGCAACTGACTTCCAGTGTGGGACAAGGAGAATCGTCCCCACAACATAGACAACATGAGATATCTTGGGGACCCCAAGGAATTCCAGGACAATGGCCTCAACGTATGGTGTGGGGGCCTCCACCATTACAAACATATTTTGACGGAAATCCTGATCGAGTAACACTCTTCCTCAGTCAAGTGATTAACCATTTGGAGCTGTACGCCACCTACTACCCTTCTCAATGGTCCATTGTGGTGGCCATCACAGGGGTATTGACCGGAGATGCAGCTGATTGGGTTGTGGAACTGCATAGCGTACATGCTAGGGGGTTAGTGGATGTCAGCTTATTCCTGGACTCTCTCTGCAGCCAATTTGAGGATAGGTCCAGGGTACATCAAACTGAGGAAGCCTTGATGGAGTTAAGACAGGAAGGACAGCCAGCAGCTGAGTACGTAAGGGAGTTCCGGAGGTTGGCTGGGAAATTACGAGCCTGGCCTAAACGACTGTTAATCCAGGAACTCAGAGCCGGGTTGGATCACGGATTACAAGTGTGTTTGTATCTAGGAGTTCCTCAGCGCCTAACAAACTGGTACAAGACAGTGGTAGAATTAGATTTGGGATGGAAAGAATTTAGGTCTAAACCCGAGGCTCCCTGAAAGTATAATACGGGAGGGTCCAATGTAATAGCAGGAAGAAGTGGTCCAGGAGGTAGTACAACACTAGGTGTCGATCGGCCATGAGGTGTTTTCATTGTAATATATTAGTCCATAGGGCATTGGAATGTCCATCACTCAACACAGGGACTATGAGATAAACAGCAAAGGATCCTGCTGGGGCTGTAACCTAAACCAGGTATATGGAAAAAGGGGCTGTTAGCAGTGAATGTTCACAAGGACTCGTGCAGAAGGTGATGACGGAAGCTCCATCGACTTGAGAGAAGAAACAATACGATGATCAGCAACAACCTCGAGTGGTTTCGGGTCTTCACGACAGTGGTGAAGACAGCCAGGAAGACACCGTGGTAAGCGCTCCCGTTTGACCCTTTGTGATACCTGTAGTGTTGGAGAATGCGAACACGGGACTAAGAGGCAGATATGGGGCATTAATTGATATGGGCTGCACTCGATGTCTAATCAGTCAGCGAGTAGTTGATGAACTAAAGTTAAAGGTAGAACCCCTTCCTGTGCCAATGAGGTTCAAGCAGGTTGATGGGTCTCTGCTAGGAGGGGCTCTGGTGATGGTGATGACTGCCCCTGTTCATTTAGAGATTGGAGCCCACTCGGAACAACTGAGGTTCATTGTGGTGCCAGAGATGAGAGAGGTGATTATATTAGGGTTGGTATGGTTAGACAGATGGGAGCCCACTATATGGTGGGAAGGAGGGTTTTTTCGTTTGAGAACTTTGATAGGTCCCGAGCCTCCTCAGCCGACCCCAGGGAAGGAGTCGATAACCCCTATAACAGAAAACAACTGTCTGCCTTACCCAACTGTATACCAGGACTTGGCGGAGGTGTTCAGTGAAAAGGAGTGCAAGACGTTACCACATCGCAAAACAGACTGTGTGATCGAGTTCATCCCAGGGGCGAAACTCCCAAAACCTTGCATGTATGCAATAATACCAAAGGAGATGGAGGAGATGTGGAACTATTTGGACAAAAATTTAGCCCGTGGGTTCATTCAACCAGGACGATCGCACATAGCTGCTCCTGTCTTATTCCGGGAGAAGAAGGATGGGGGTTTACGTTTGTGTGTCGATTTCCAAGGTCTGAATGCAGTTTGCGTGGACAATTTGTATCCCTTACTGTTGATCAGTGAGTAACCGGGCAGTTTTTCACAAAATTGGACTTACGAGAGGCCTATTACAGGGTTCATATACGACCAGGGGATGAATGGAAAACCATGTTTAACTGCCCCTTGGGCAGCTTTTATTTCAGAGTTATGCCTTTCGGATTACAAGGTGCCCCCGCAGTATTTATGCAGCTCATCAATGAAGTATTGCATGAACATCTATACCGCGGGGTACTCGTGTATTTGGCTGATATTTTGATCTACACGCAGACTATGGAGGAACATGTGGTACCAGTACAAAGTGTGTTGACCAAGCTCCTTCACGCCAAATTATACGTGAAGTTATCGAAATGCGAATTTCATTGCACAAAACTGGATTATTTAGGCTATAGGATATCCAACACGGGTTTGGAAATGGATCCTAATAAGGTGAAGGCAGTGTTGGATTGGGAACCCCCACAGATGCGAAAGCAAGTACAAAGTTTCCTGGGCTTTGCTAATTTTTATAGACAGTTCATAGCCCAATTCACCCATATTGCTTTACCATTGACTGAATTGTTGAAAACAAAAGATCAAGCATTGAAGCCAAAACCTAACCAACTGGTTAAGTGGTCCAAAGACTGTCAGCAAGCGTTTGACGATTTAAAAGCCTTGTTTTCTCAAGCGCCTGTTCTGCAACATCCAAATCCCCAGGGGAAGTACGTTGTTCAGGCAGATGCTAGCGACATAGCCATGGGAGCTGTTTTAGTACAAGAGAATGACCAAGGGATATTACAGCCCTGTGCTTATACGTACTGAAAGTTAAGCCCTACGGAGAGAGGATGGGCTATTTGGGAAAAGGAGGCATTTGCTGTCAAATGGGCACTGAGCACGTGGAGACTTCTATTAGAAGGGGTGAAGGAAGTATTTGAAGTATGGACTGATCATAAGAACCTAGAGGAATTGCAAAAACTGAGAAGGTTATCCCCCAAAGAGGTTAGGTGGGCTCTATACTTCAAACGTTTCAACTTTTGCTTACGCTATGTACCAGGGGGAAAAAACTTTATGGTGGACGCCTTGTCTCACTTGCCTCAGTATCATTCAACTCGAGAGATCATGGTTCAGCCCCTAATTGGTGACAACTTCTCCATGGACACAAGTCAAGTGATATGGTTGAAAGACATAAAATGAGACATGTTGCAGGAGGCTACCAAACAAGATGAATGGCTTGCTAAGAATGAAACTCTTTGTTTATATAAGGATGGGTTGGCCTGGAAGGGGGATAAATTGTATGTGCCGGCCCAGTGTAGGGAATATACCCTAGAAAAATGTCATGATGTGAAACAAGCAGGACATTTTTAATTTTTGAAAACTCTGCATCTGGCGAGATGTCAGTTTTGGTGGCCTAAAATGAGGTCCAATATCAAGCAATATGTAAAGTGATGCCATACATGTGCCACCTCTAAACCACAGGTTGGAAAGCCATTGGGATTATTGCAAACTGTGTTGGAACCTCAGCATCCATGGTAGGATATTGCCATGGATTTCATTGTTGAATTGCCAAATAGAAAAGGTTACACAGTGATATGGACTGTGATAGACTTGTTTTCTAAACAAGCACATTTTATTCCCTGTAAAGGTCGTCCTTCAGCAAGAAAATTAGCAAGTATGTTCATTAAGCATATATATTGACTGCATAGGATGCCTAGAAGGGTGATATCGGACAGAGGGGTACAGTTTACTGCCCGGTTTTGGAGGGCATTCCTTACTCTGTTGGGTTCTTCTCAGGGACTTAGCTCGGCATACCACCCTAGAACCAATGGGGCCACAGAAAGAGCTAATGCAATGGTGGAAAGATATTTAAGGTCGTATGTTTCGTATCAACAACGAGGGTGGGCTGACTTACTCCCATTTGCTGAAATTGCCTACAATAACGCGGTATACAAAAGTATGGGATATAGCCCATTCTACATAGTCAACGGTATTGATTTCATACTAATGCTGGACTTGAAATGTACAGATGATGATCCTGTTGGTATTCAGGCATGGTTGACATGTTGGCAGGATGTACAGAAGGCATTAGAACAGATATCAAATGAATACAAAACCCAAGCAAATAAAGAGAGAAAGGATCATAGGCCGTTCCAAGTAGGGGATAGGGGATATTCTCTCTACTAAATATATAAAATTGGGATTAAACAGCAGAAAGTTAGGACCTCAGTATGTGGGACCCTTCCCGATAACGAAAATCATTAACCCTGTAACAGTCAAATTACCATCGTTGTTGGGACATATCCATCCGGTCTTCCACATAAGCCTACTGAAACCTGTTGAGTCAGAGAGTGAATAACAAAGTGTGAGCCCTAAACCATTGACGAATACAGACCAATTAGAGATAGACAAAATTCACGCATACGAAGGAACAATGTTCAGTACCTGGTATGCTGGAAAGGATACCCGGAAACAGAGGCATCCTGGGTACACATTGAAGATATGTGTGCAGATAGGCTGTTACAAAGCTTCCATACTAAATACCCCGATAAACCTGGGTCCATGCCATAACCCCTTGTCTATAAATGATTAGTTACTGTCTTGTTGTTTTTCAGGGTGGATCCTGGTAGAGGGGGCCGCCTGTCACAACTCCAAGGTGGTGCAACAACAAAGTCTGTGTTCCTATCGTACTGTGGTCTTGAGTCTCCTGCGGGATCAGTGTGAGATTGTGATCATGCAGTGCTTGGACTGATTCCCTCCATGGTCATGGTATCCGAGGAACTTAGCTAGCATTTTCCCTAGAGCGTAGGATGGCGATTGCAGAAGGACGCGGGTTGATGACGTCAGATGCCTAAAAGATGACTACAGCAGAATGTGGCTTGCTGAAAGAAGCGATACGAACCGTGGAGGAATTGTCGGGTGTTGTGGGTGGTGGATGGTGCTGGTGGTGGTAATACTAATGGTAATGGTGTTAATTGAATAAGAGTGATAGCCTGTATATTTGATGATAAACAGTAACGTGGTACAAAAGTACCCTGAGTTAATGATTATTCTGGATGGTGGTAAAGCATCAGCGGCCGGATGATGGCTGCATCAATTAACTAATTGGATAATGTGTTAAATGTATAGATACAGCTCTGGCTGCAGATAAAACCAGAGCTGATTTTAAACTATTATGCTTCATTGTTACCTGATGTTTTGGCATGTAAGAAAAATAAAATCTCACTACTTGTCCAGCATGAGTGGTCTTTTCATCGCACTAAATCTGGAAGAACAGCTGAGAGTACAGGTGGAATGTGTTTCTCTATCATAGCAATCGAACTGCTCCATCAGATCTCCCTCACTCCTTCTTATGGGAACTCGAGAGCAAGCCAGGAATGCTTTATGAGTTGACAGGCAACACTATTTGGGCAAAAGAGGGGATAAACTGACTATAAAAGTTAGCAAACCCCAGGAAGCTCTGCAATGCTTATTGTATCCTATGACTATCATTAAGTGTTGTACCTTATGATTCTTGACACTTGATGAATGTATCTTTTCTTTTATGTATACTGAGATTATTTGCACCAAGACAAATTCCTTGTGTGCCTAATCACACTTGGCCAATAAAGAATTCTATTCTATTCTATCCTATTCTAAATTGTTTGTGAGTACGGGGGGTTTCCCACTCGAGGACTGCTCTGACTTTTGCGGGGTCCATTTCCAACCCCTGGTGAGAGATTCTGTATCCTAGGTAATCTAATCTGGGTGAAACTCACATTTGGAGAGTTTGGCAAACAACTTAGCTACCCTTAATTTCTTCAAAACCTCCCACACCAATTCAACATGTTGAGTCTTAGTTTCAGTATAAATCAATATATCATCAAGATAAACCAAAACTTCCTTATACAAGTGCTCATGCAGCACCTCATTAATTAGCTGCATGAAAACGGCAGGAGCCCCTTTGAGTCCAAATGGCAAAATCTTGAACTGAAAACAATCTAACGGACAATTAAATGCTGTTTTCCATTTGTCCCCATCTTGGATCCTGATCCAGTAATAAGCCTCTTTCAAGTCTAGTTTAGAAAAAATTATCCCCTTGCAAAGATTTCTCCCAGAACAGGACGGGGGCAGCCACCTTGGGTCTTGCCGGTTCAATGAACCCATGTTTGAGGTTTTTGTCTATGAATTGCCGTAATTCATCCAGTTCCCGCGGAGTCATAGCATACAGTTTTGGCTTAGGTAGTTTGGGTCCCAATAAAATCTTGATGGCACAATCCGTAGACCTATGGGGGGGGGGGGGGGGTTCATCTGAGGCCACTTCATTGAAAACATCCATCAATGTATATAAAGCAATGGTTAAACCCGAACCAGATATTTGCTGACAATGAAGGAAGAACTTTAATGGTAGAAATACAAATAAGCCAAAAGAAAGTATTGTTAATAGCAATTTATGCTCTGAATACCAACCAAAAAGAATATTACACTAAGCTGCATCGGAAGATAGTAGAATTAGAACAGGAAAATATATGTATCATAGGGGACTTCAATGCAGTTGTAGATATAGAAAAAGACTACACAACTAAAAAAAAAAAAGAGGAAAACACTACCAAACACATTTCATAAATTGGCACAAGAATTAAATTTAAAAGACATATGGAGAGAACTCAACAGACAAGAGAGACAATATACATTCTTCTCAAACCCACATAGTTCCTGGTCTAGGATTGATATGGTGTGAATGGATTCAGAAGTAGCAAAAGATATAGAGAAAAGAGAAATACTGTCAAACTCATGGGCAGACCACAATCCACTTATAGTGAAATGGAAAGGGAGAAAAAAGAGAGGAAGATGGACTTTAAATCAGAAATTCCTTAGGGATAAAAATTATGTACAAATGTTAGAAAAAGAACTAAAACTATTCCTTACAGATAATGCAAATGACCAAACAACATTGCAAAATCTATGGGACACAACCGAAGCATACATTCAAGGCCTAACAATCGCATATGGAGCAAGAAAGAATAAAGATAAAAAAAACAACAACAGATAGAACTACAAGAGAAACTTGAAGAATAGGAACACAGAATGCAAAAAGAACCACAAAATGAAGAAATTAAAAAAGAGAGGGAGGTGACTAAACATAAAATAAACCTAACTTTACAGGATGAAATGGTGCTGAACCTCACGATGGTGAAGCAAAACTACTTTGAGCACGCTAACAAACCGGGGAGATGGTTGGCCCATAAAGTTAAAAAAGAGAAGGAGAAAAAAATAATACAAACCCTACAGGCTGAAAGTGAAATCCCACACCATTTGGCAGAAGAAAAACAAACCATTGCTCAGAAATATTTTGCAACATTGTACACCCAGGATGAGATACCAGAGGAAAGGATTAAACAATATCTGAATGAGAGAAACATACTGTCAGTGTGGGCTCCTTTCAAAAATCCAAGAAAGAAATACCCAGACTCCATGGTTTAGAGCAAAGTTGTTCTTTTACTGGATGATGAAAAGGAAGCTACAAATGGAATTCCGAAACTGAGGATTTGGCGCGCAGATCACACATACAAAGAAATGGAATTGTTCCCACCCCCCGAAGTTCAGAAGTCTCTTCCAATTAAAAGTTCTGAATATGATCATGTGGGCATCTTCAGGTGGTGATGAGGCCTCTGTCCGTTGACCTTGACATATTTTGATAAGACTTCGCAGCTGCGCAAAAGGGATAGAGGCTAGCAAGGAAATGAAAGTTGAAAAGAAGAAATCATACACCCCCTCCTTCTTCTGCCCACAGTAAAGGAATGCAAAACACCTCCAGCTCTCTTCCCCCCCACAATTACCCCTCCCCCCGTTGCTAATGACAGCTGAAAGAAACTAAGGCTAGCCATAGAGAAGATATGGGAGAAATAAATGAGATAGATAGTAGTTGAGAATACCGAAGGGATCTTGAGGCTGACACATACCTCCAATTCCAGACCTCACAAAAGAAATGTTAAATGCTGAAATCACAATGACTGAAATGAAAGAGGCAATCAACAGACAAAAATGTAATAAATCACTGGGACCAGATGGGATTCCCGCAGAATTATATAAAGAAATTAAAAACCACTGGAACAGTTATTATTGGACTTGTACAATGAAACATTAGAACAGGCAAAACCCCCAAATTCATGCACAGAGGCCTATATTACTCTTATTTTAAAAGAGAATACTGATGACTACCGGATCCAAAACTATAGACTAATTTCATTACTCAATGTTGATTACAAAATATTTGTTACAATAATTGCGGAGAGGGTCAAGAAAATCTTACATGAACACATCCACCCCAATCAAAATGGATTCGTACCAAAGACACATCTAAGAAATAACACCAGAAAGATAATGAATGTACTAGAGTATTATGAGGTGCACACGGATAAACAATTGGCATTGATGTTTATGGATGCACAAAAAGCTTTTGATAATTTGAACTGGAAATTTTTTATCAACCAATTACATCTAATGAACTTTGGAGAAAAATTTATGGACATGATTAAAGCCATATACACCACCCAAACAGCAAAAATAATCTTGAATGATGAATTAATGGAGAAATTTAATATATCAAAAGAAGTAAGATGGGGGAGGGCAGACCTGGAGTCTCGGCAGTACGACGTGCCATCTTGAAGCTCCAAGATCGCTGCCGATATCTCCGCTGCTGGATGGTCCCACTGGACCTAAACTGTCCCGTAGAGACAGTGACAGAGAAGGGCAGATCCTGTTGATCCCAGGGACACCGCAAAGTCCCTGGTAGATCCAGGACAAGCCCTTTTTTCGGGCGGCGGAGAAGCAGCCATTCAAGCTGCTGAAGCTGGGACAGCTCCGGAACGGAAGAAAAGCTGGAAAGAAAGTGTGTCAGTTTGGTGAGATAAATTGCTACTTACTATTTTTTTGGAGAGAACACCCTAAAAGACTTAAAGTGTAATTAAAAGCGAAGATAAAAGAGGTTAAGCGGCGAGATTAAGCTTAAATTAAACTGAAGATTTTTTTTTCCTTTTTATTGGAATCTGGAATTTGGTAAAAGCTTCTCAACTTTAAACTGGACTGGTCTTTTTCTCTAATTTTTCATTTTTTAAAGAACCTCTTTGAAAGTCTCTTTTGATTAGGATATTTTTTGTTTTAGTTTTTTCATTTGAGGTCTACTTTTTTCTTTTTCTCTAACAACTTTTTTTTTTTAAATCTATTCCTGGCTTTGGATATATGAGGGGAAGTGAAAGTGAAGGGAAATAAGTAACACTGCCATCTAGAAGCTTGGATACATTGTTTTCTTTTTTGCTTGTTTATACATTGGAGTTATATTCAAGGACTCTGAGCTTTTTATTGAAAAGATAGTGGGATGAGCATGGCAGATTGTTTATACAGGTGCTCCTCTGTGAAACTATTGATAGCTGTAGTCTGGAGTTGAAATTGAAAGAAGATTGAAATGACTTTGAAAAGAGAACTGGAATTTCTGCTTTGATTCATTAAAGAACCTTGGACATGTAGTGGCAGTGGTTTGCTTTCTGACAGAACTGTTTATTATCCTCTTTTTTTTACTTCCCCTCCAGCTGGATGTTTATGCTTGGACTTTAGCCTTTTGGCTCAGGAATTAAGAGTATATTTTTTCCTCCCTCCTCTTCTTTTGTTTTACTTTTTTTTTATTAAGGGAAATACACAGATTTCTATTTTTTAAATTTCTTTTTTTTAAATTTTTTATTCTCCACCCTTTCGTCTCTTTGTATTGTTTTTTTCTTTTTTATATATAATTGGAACCAATTGGATTAAGGTATACAAGTGCCTGAAGATTTTTTCCCCTTCCCTTTTTAATTTTTTAATTTTTTTTATTGGGGTGGCAGTTGTCTGCTCTTGTTTCTTCTTTTTTTTTCTCTTTTTATCAAGCACTACAAGATGAGCAGAAAGACAGCAGCCTCAGCCTCCTCAATACCAATTTCTTCCTCTTCACCATCTGGAGGACAGCAATCAATACAGACAATGTTGCAACAGGAGGAAAAAAAGGAAGTCACACTCCAGATGATTATGCAAGGATTCCAAAAGATACAAGCCAAAACAGACAATATTGAAAAGAGAATGGAAAATATTGAGCAAAGAAATGAAAAGACAGATGAGAAAGTTGAGAATATCCAACAGATGATGATGAAATATGAGGATAGATTCAAGAAAATTGAAGAACAAGATGTACAAAGAGATAAGAAAATTGGAGATATTGATACTCGATTGAGTGAAGTTGAAAGAGACAGGAGCAGATCATTGGGACGGGAAATTGACAGGTCAGAATTTTATCTTAGATTCCAAAATATAGAAGAAGAAAAGGGCGAAAACCTTGCTGAAATAATGACAGAAATCCTGGCGGAAGCATTAGAGATAACTAAAGAGAAGATGATGGATGGAATGGATAAAGTGTTCCGTGTCTATACAAGTTAAGCAATGAGAAATGAATTACCAAGAGAAGTTCATATTAGATTCACTAAGAAAACTATTTTTTTTAATAAAGTTTTATTTGGGTTTTCACACAGAAAATACAAGTAAAACATCTTTTTTGAAAACAGCATGGTCCCGGGTTGAACTTCTTTATACAGACACAAAACTCAATTTCATGCTCCTTTTTGTATTCTATTCCATATCTTATACTATTTTACATTTTCTATATAGTTTTTCCCCTCTTTTAATTTTCTCAATTTTATTTTGATTATCTCATCTCAATTCAAATTATATTTATACTTTTGTCTGTTCTGTTTCAATTTCATATTATCTTTTCTCATTAAACAAATTTTCTCCTGTAGTTACTAATTGGAGTATGACACCTTTATATCTTTTAATTACATCCATTCAACTCTTATTTAAACTTCAATATATACCTTAAGTTTATGACCTTCAATATAATACATAATACATAACTTCCAATCGAATTCTGCTTGGCACATTCTTATAATACACACTATATTCTTTTTTTTAAAAAAGAAAGATTGTAAATATATGTAATTATAAACCCTCATTCCATTCCAGTTCAGTTCTATCATTAATAATCATTAAAACCATAACATCTTTAACACTTCTTTTCAATTAAATATCATACTTCCTTAAAAACACATATAATCTCCATAATTAATTTTTCCCTTATTTCTCTTCACATATGTTTTATAAATCATTAAATATACCTTTTGTTACACTTATTTATTGACAAGCATTCCACTGAATTACGATAGCTATTTTATCAGATATTTTAATCATACTTTGTTTCATATTTTCTAAAATTATTTCTGCTTCTAATATAACCATACTATCTTATGAACCTTTGCAGAATCCCTTTTTCCATTAAGTTTTCACCCATTATCTCTAAATAGGCCCTGTTTCTCTATATTTTGCTTCTGTCCTTTATAACTTCTTTTCCTTTCTTTCTTCCCTCTCATCTTCTCCCTCCCCTTTTTACCCCCTTGTCTCTCTAGTTCTAATTCTCTCCTGCATTTCTCTCTTCTGTTGCTTTCTGATTTTATACTTATTTTTCACTCTATTTTTTTTTAGTTGTTTTTCCCAATCTTAAACTTTCCATTCTCTTTCCGCCCTTTCCTTTTTTTCTCCCATCTAAGATTACTTGTTCATTAAAGATGGCTTCTTCTTTGTCGCAATCTTCTTGTTCTGCAGGCATTTCTTGTAGTTTCTCATAATTCCAAATCTCCATTTCTAAAAACTGAAATACGAAGCCAAAAGAACCTCTCCCTTCTTGTGCATCTTCTTTGTACTTTTTAAGTTCTATTTTCAGTTCTTCTAAAAGTGGAGCCATTTTAAAAAGTTTTAAACAACCATCCGATTGATTTTAGTCATTCAAACCAATAACCAAGAATCCAGAAATCATCAAGTAATCCAGATAGTCCCGAGTTATATCTTGTTATTTCTTTTTCGACTTTCTCTTCCTGGGGTTTTTGTTGCGATATTTAAGTTAGAATGTATCTTTTGGAAGTCTTGTTGAGATTTTGCTGTAAGTTCTTTTTTAATTCCAGGTAGTCTCCTCCCTTCCAGATCCTACCCTTTTATTCTTTTTCTCTCCTTTCCTGTTTTCAAAAGCTTTTAATTATCCAGAAATCTTTATTATCCCTTTGACTTTTTATTTTCAGCATTAAATGCCTATTGATGTCAAAGTGGATTTTTTTCCAATTTCTTGCTTAAGTCTCTTAGCTGTCAGTATAGGAAAAGGTATAGGAAAAAGTATAGGAAAATCTTTTCCCTTTTCTCTCTCCTTCGCAGCTTAAAAATCTTCTTAGGGAACAATGTTATTGTTTTTTAACAGTTTCAATTCCAGGGTACCTTATTTGTTGCTTTTGCTGTTTGACCCGGTCAACCAAAACTTTATCTTCTTATCTTCCTCCTGCACATTCTTTTCCAGTCGAGTTCTTCTTTGTGGTGGCCATTTCTGACCACCGCTGCAACCGCCTTTGGGAAAGGGAGTAAGGGCCAGCTGGGGAGGAGAGGTGCGACTCTCCTCAACCCTGCTGGCAGTCTCCCCCGTCTTCACCACCTCTACAGGGTGGCTTAGCCCCGAAACCAGCTGGCTCGGGGCGCTCCAGCGGCGAGCACGGATCAAAGCCTCGCAGAGATGAGGTTTTGGTCTGTCGCTGAAGAAGCTCAAACCGGAAGTCACTAAGAAAACTATTAAAACACAGATACTGCAGGCAGCAAAAGAGAAAATGTTAAAGTATAAAGAAATTGTGGTACTAAAGCAAGTACTGAAAAGAGTGAGAGAGATGAGAATACCTATTTCTGACTAAAGAGTTACTTAAGAGAGGAGTAAACTTCAGATGGTTGATACCAGAAGGCCTCATGTTCACCTGGCAGGAACAAAGACACAGAATTGACACAGTTGAAAAAGCTGAGCTATTCTATCTAGAATATTTTAGAGGAAAAGAAGAAGATACAAGAAAAGAAGAGTTGGGAATCGAATTCCAAGAGGAGTGTATAACAGCAATTGAAAAAGAAGGAACTGAAGGTAGTGTACCCAGAGAGCAACAAGAACCAAGATCTATTAGAGCAACAAATCCTTCTTATAAAGTCTAAAATGAATGAGAGAAAATGGATTACAATTAATATAAATGGACTCAATTTAGCTACTAAAAGAAGAAAAATATTTCATAAATTAGAGAAATTAAAATTTGATATAATCTGCTTACAAGAAGTACATATCAAAAAACAACATGAACACTTATTGAAACACCAAAAATTAGGGAAATTATTTACAGCGTTGACACAATGTAAAAAGAGAGGAGTGGCTTTATATATTAGAGATACAATCCCTGCAGAACAAATCTATACAGATGATGATGGAAGAATTTTGATGGTGGAGATAATGGACAATAATGTAAAAATACTTTTAATAGCAATCTATGCTCCAAATGACAACCAAGAAGAATTTTACAGGAAATTACATATGAAAATAATTGAACTAGACTATGTTAATATTTGTATAATGGGAGATTTTAATGGAATAATGATAAATTGGACTACAAAAAACAGAAAACAATGAAAATTAGAAAGACATTGCCAAAATCCTTCTTTCGAATGACAGAGGAAATAAACTTAAAAGATGCATGGAGAGAGAGAAATGCAGGAAATAAACAATATACTTTTTATTCAAATAGACATGCATCATGGTCTAGAATACATATGAAATGGATGTCAACAGAATTGTTTTCCAACATACAAGAAATTGAAATAGAAACAAGTACTTGGGCAGATCATAACCCAATAACAGTTACATGGAAAGGACAAAAGAGGAGATCTAGATGGACTTTAAATAATACAATATTAAAGGAAAAAGACTTTAAATAGAAAATTGAGAGAGAACTGGCTTTCTTTTTTAAAGAAAATAAAAAAGAGGACACATCATTACAGAATCTCTGGGACACGATGAAGGCCTACACAAGAGGCTTGATAATAGAATATACAAGAAAAAGAAACAAAACAGAAAAAAACTTTTAAAACAATGGAAGATGAGTATAAGAGACTGGAAAAAGAGCTACAGAAATTTCCACAAAAAAGACATTAAAATTAAAATGGACATAACTAAACATAAAATGGGATTAATGGAAAAAGAGGAATTAGCACAAAAAATTAAAAATGCTAAACAGAATTATTTTGAAGATGCAAACAAACCAGGCAGATGGTTAGCTTATAAACTGAGAAAGGAAAGAGAATCAAGGATAAGTCAATTAATAGATGAACAAGGACATATCTGCTATGGAAATGCGGAGAAGAAAAAAATTATACAAGATTATTATGGTAAATTGTATTATCAAGAGAATGTTCAGGTAGAAAGAATCAATATCTACAGGATGCGAATTTACCCCAGATACCCAAAGACATTGAAATAATGTTAGAAGGGAACATAACAATGATGGAACTAACAGAAGCTTTAAAAAAACAAAACATGGGAAAAGCACCAGATCCAGATGGATTACCAGCGGAATTTTATAAGACATTTCAGGAAACGCTGAATCTTCCATTACTAGAAGTTATGAATGAAGTTATGTCAAAGAAAAGAATACCCAAAACATGGTCAGAAGCATATATTACACTTGTGCTGAAGGAAGACACAGACCCACAGCAAGTTAAAAATTATAGACCAATATCCCTACTAAACTCAGACAGTAAAATTTTTGCTTCAATTTTGGCAGAAAGACTGAAAAGATATTTAAATAACTTTATTCATTCTGATCAAAACGGATTTCTGCCAAAGAGACAAATTAAAGATAATATGAGAATAATTCTGGATACTTTGGAATATTATGAGGCACATCCTGAAAAGCAAATGGCTTTGATGTTTTTAGATGCACAGAAAGTCTTTGACAATGTGAGTTGGTGATTTATGTTATTACAATTGAAACAAATGGGCTTTGGTAAAAAATTTATTCAAGCCATAGAAACGATATATTATAAGCAAACTGCAAAGGTCATGATAAATGGAGAGTTAACAGATGCTATAGGCATAAGAAAAGGGACCAGACAAGGTTGTCCACTGTCGCCTCTGTTGTTTGTGTTAACATTGGAAGTGTTGAACGGGAACATTATAGATGAAAAAGAAATAAAAGGAATGAAAATTAAAAAGGAAGAGTACAAATTGCAAGCCTTTGCAGATGACCTGGTATTTATATTAGAGGATCCACTGGAAACAGCACTTAAATTAATAGAAAAGATAGAAGAGTATGGAAAAGTAGCAGGTTTGAAAATAAATAAAGGTAAAACAAAGATATTAACAAAGAACATATCAGCAAGGTGAAAGAAAGAGTTGGAGGAAGTTCTGGAAATCCAGGTCACAAATAAGGTTAAGTATTTAGGGATATATATAACAGCAAGATGCAGTATACTAAAGGAGGATAATTATCTTAAACTCAAACAACAGATTGCGACGGATTTGATAAAATGGGAAAATTTACAATTATCGTTGATTGGGAGAATATCTACAATTAAGATGAATGTATTGCCTAGAATTTTATATTTATTCCAGACAATTCCAATCAGATTAGGGAAAGAGTTCTTTGAAGATCTAAATAAGATAGTGTTAAAATTCATTTGGCAGGGAAAGAAAGCAAGAATAAAACTTAAATTGTTACAAGATGCAAGAATAAGAGGAGGATTCGCTTTGCCCAATTGGGAATTATACTACCAGGTGACAAATTTGATGTGGGTAAAGGAATGGATAACATTAAGAAACAATAGATTATTGATCTTAGATGGACATGACTTGCTGTTGGGATGGCATGCCTTCCTCTGGTATAAGGGTACCAAAATGGACGTTGGTTCTTACCTGACACGCCATTTCTCTTCGAGCTGCGAGGATCATCCAGAGAGTGGGGTGGTGCTTCAGTCTCTGCTGTTGTAGGCTGAGCTTAATTCTTAAGGAACGCTCCTCCTTCCATCATGTGACTCCATTACAGCGTTCCCCAGTTTATGCGAAGACAAGAGGAAACAGAAATTCATGCTCTCATCTTACTAGACTTAAAGGTTCATTGGCCGAAACAAGACCCCACCAGACAGTGAAAAATAAGGGAGGGGCTGGATGATCCTCACAGCTTGAAAAGAAATGGCGTGTCAGGTAAGAACCAACGCCCATTCTCCTTAGAGCTGCTCGGATCATCCAGAGAGTGGGACATACCAAAGCTGGGCCTGTCCTACGGGAGGGGCACCGTCTGGTCTGTAGTTCCCTCAGGTTCCTTGAGAACCCTCTGAAGAACCCTTCTACTGAAAGAAGCCTCAGCTGAGGCATACTTGTCAATCCTGTAATGCCTAATGAAGGGAGATGGGGAGGCCCACGTCGCTGCCCGGCAAATGTCGATTATTGGAGCCTGGGTAGCCCAGGCGGCTGAAGTTGCCACACTCCTAGTGGAGTGAGCTGTGATACCCCTGGGTACCTGGAGAGCCTGAGCCTGGTATGCTTTGGCAATAGCCGCCCTTATCCAACAGCCTATGGTAGTTGGAGGGACCTTGAACCCCTGTGACTTTGGTTGGAAGGATATAAACAGGGCTTCGGACTTATGGAAGGTCTCAGTGCGTTTAATGTAAATCCGCAAGGCACGTCTGCCGTCCAGAGTGTGCCATAGTCTCTCCCTTTCATGAGTTGGCCTGGGGCAAAAATTGGGGAGGATAAGTTCTTGAGCCCTGTGGAAGACCGAATTAATCTTGGGCAAGAAGGAAGGATCAAGCCAGAGGACCACCTGGTCGGGATGGAAGACGCAAAGGTCTTTCCTAACGGACAGAGCAGCGATCTCTGATATCCTACGGGCTGAAGTGATTGCTACCAGAAAAACTACTTTGTAGGATAGGAACTGAAGAGAAACCTCTCTTAAGGGTTCGAAGGGTGGCTTTGTGAGGGAAGTCAGGACCCTGTTGAGGTCCCAGGTTGGGTACCGGTGAAGGGATGGAGGACGTAAATTTGTGGCCCCTTTCAGAAAGGCTCTGTTGGGTATATTAATACACCAACTAGGTTTGGGTGAATAAATATAT
>NW_020769688.1:0-39399 GCF_900518735.1 Pseudonaja textilis | reverse complement strand
ACTGCTGCTGTGCACTCTGCTTGGGGGTTTGTCCCCAAACACTAACAGGCTCGAATACGGGGATGATGGGAGAGGGAACTAAAGTCCTTACAGGAGATGACTGTAGATAAGGCTGCTACCTGATGTCTTAGTGTATTGGGGGACAGCCCCTTGCTGAGACCCTCCTGGAGAAAGTCAAGTACTTGGGCAATGGAGGGGGCAGTTGGGTCAATAAGAAGCTTGACACACCATTTACGAAAAATGTTCCAGGTGGCGTCGTAAATCCTTGTGGTTGAGGGTTGCCTGGCTGCTAAAATGGTATCAATGACCTTGTTGGAGAGGTTTTCCTTCTTCAAACATTCCCACTCAACCTCCAGATGGCTAGTTGCAGCCATTGGGGGTTCAGGTGTAGGAGGGTACCTTGAGACAGGGAGATTCTGTCTGCTGGGATTCTCCAGGGAGGGGCTACTGATAGGCTGCGGAGGTCCGCGAACCAAGGGCGACAGGGCCAATAAGGTGCTACAAGGAGCAGTTCCGCCTTCTCGTGAAGTACCTTCTGAAGGACTATGGGCACCAGGGCCAGAGGAGGGAAGGCATAAAGGAGGCCTGTGGGCCATGGACACCGAAGGGCGTTGTGGTCCTCCACCCCTGGGGATGGGAATCTTGAAATGAACTGTGGAAATTGGGTATTGAGAGGGGAGGCAAACAGGTCTACTACTGGTGGACCAAAAATGGATGTCGCCTCCCTGAAAAGAGATGGATGGAGGCGCCACTCCGACTGGTCTATGGTGGCCCTGCTCAACCAGTCTGCTCGGGTGTTGGAGATACCCGAGATGTGGTCCGCCCTGAGGGAAAGGAGGTGAGACTCCGCCCACCGACAGAGGTGCTCGGCCTCCCTCATTAGGCGAGATGATTGAGTGCCCCCCTGCTTGTTGATGTGGGCTTTGGCCGTGATGTTGTCGGTGAGGATGAGAACGTGGCGGCCGCGTACCTGGGGGAGGAAACTGCGGAGGGCCAGGTGGACGGCGCGAAGCTCCAACCAGTTTATGTTGCACAGTTTCTCTGTCGCTGACCATCTGCCCTGTGCTGTAAGGGACTGTAGGTGAGCGCCCCATCTGGACAGACTGGCGTCTGTGGTGACAGTGAGTCTTGGGGGCTCCTTGAGGAGGCAGCCCTTGTTGATAGACGCTTTCCTCCACCAAAGGAGGGAGGTGAGCACCCTTGGTGAGACCCTGACCTTGCGTTTTGAATTGCTTGATCTGGTTCTTTGGTACGGGAGCAGGAACCACTGGAGGGATCTGGAGTGGAAACGGGCCCAGGGGATAATGGAAAGACAAGATATCATTTTACCCAGTAATTGGGATAGTTCCAGGAGGGAAACCCTCTTAAGGCGTCTGATGTTTCTGACAGATTTTTGGATGCTGAGGATTCTCTCCAGAGAGAGGAACACCTTCCCTTTCACTGTGTCAATTACCGTCCCCAGGTGGGTTATCCTGGTGGAGGGGGATAATTGGCTTTTCTTCCAATAGATGAGGAACCCGTGTTCCTGGAGAGAGGTTAGGGTAATTTGGGTATCCCTCACTGCTTGGTCCCTGGAAGGGGATAGGATGAGGATATCATCCAGGTAACAGTGGAGGCGCACCGGGAGGGTTCTAAGGTGGGCAGCTAGAGTGGCCAGGACCTTGGTAAAGATACTGGGGGCAGAGGCCAACCCAAATGGGAGAGCCACGTATTGAAAGTGGAGGTTATTGTAGCAGAAACGGAGAAATTTGTAATGAGAGGGTCGGATTGGAATGTGTAGGTATGCCTCAGAGAGGTCAATGGATGACAACCAGTCTCCCTGCCTAATGCCCAGCAGGATGGATTGCAACCTGTTCATTTTGAATTTGCGGTATACGAGATGGCGGTTAAGCCACTTTAAATCCAAAATCGCTCTCCATCCCCCCGAGTGTTTGGGGACCACAAATAGGTGGGAATAGAATCCCTGTCCTCTTTGAGACAGAGGAACGGGCTGGATGGCCTGTATATCCAGTAGGTGCTGAATTGCTGAGTCCATGAGGCTGCTCTTGGTGTGGTTCTTGGAGAGTGGGCATGTGTGACTATTTTACCTTGGCTCTGTCTTGTATTTTTCCACAAGAAGAAATCTTGCAAAAAAGCACGTATTCAGTTCAGAACATTATAGAAGGAAAGCACTGACAGGAAGGGAGTTAATAAAAGATTAACCGCAGACAAAGAATGTGTATTCAAAGAAGACATGCTTATCTTAGTAGTTACAAAGTAGCACCTACAGAGTACGTTGCTCATGTCACGTAGACTGGTCTAAAAGATTAACATTGTATCTCTTTTTCTTCCTGTAAAATTCCTCTCTCACCTCCTCCCTTGAATTAGCACAATAAAAGAGGACAGCTAAAAAGCCTTGGGGAGAGAGAGGAGCAAGAAAAGCAGAGAAGCCCGGACATTTTCCATCTGTTCCAGGGCAGCCGGGAAATCCCATCTCCCCCAGGCTCAAAGTGCTGCCTCATTTTAAAGATCATTTGGGTTTTGTGTGTTTTATCTCGCCCTTGCGAGGGCTATTTTCTCACCCTTGCGAGGGTTACTTTAAACTTCGTCCTTGCGAGGACTAATTCACCCTTGCGAGGGTTATTCTCTGAGAGGAATTCAGCAATCAAACAGTAAGCCGAAACAACAGACCGGTCGCTCAACGCGACAGGCATGGCATGAAAAAATCGGGGGGGGGGGTAGATTGAAATTCGAGGGCAAGGCCAAACCTGATGGTGTCTCTAACCCAGGCGTCAGAAGTGGAGGAGTCCCACTGGTTGGCGAAGGTCTTAAGACGCCCGCCAATGGGAATTAAAACTGGTGGCTTATCTGAAGCGCCTGAAGGCCTGTTTCCAGAGCCACGAAAGGGCCTTTTGAAATTACCGCCCCTTCTGTGCCTATCAGAGGAGTCGGTCCTGTCCTGAGGCTGTCCCGAGCCAAAGGGAGGGGGCCTTTGGTACCTGGGGGAGAAGGAGGATTGGAAAAAGGGACGAAATGGAGCTCTCCGAAAGGGCTGCAGGGATCTGGGTTCTGACTTGCGGGTGAGGGATGGAAGGAATTTTTTCTTATTCCTTCCTTCGACTAAAAGGGGATCCAGAGATGGTCCGAACAATTTATTTCCCACGAGGGGAGCGGAAGCCAATTTTACTTTATTCTTGAGGTCTGCCTGCCAGTGCTTTAGCCAGAGCAGACGGCGGGCAGAGACATGGGAGGAAATGGCACAGGTGGAAAATTTGACCGAGTGAAAGGTAGCGTCGGCCAAGAACTCAGCTGCGGCCGTAATTTTGGCTATGTCCTGATGGGCTCGGACATTGGAGGCTGGGACATGTTGCTTAAGTTGGCGAAGCCAGCGAATAGATGACCTGATGAAGGAGGCGGCCGTGGCCGATCTGATTGCCCAAGCGTCTGACTGGTGAGCTCGGCGTAAGGCCAGCTCCAACCATTTCTCCTCCGGCCTCAGGGCCTCTAGGGGGTCGCTGAGGGTGGAGGAAGAGGCCAGACCCACAATGGGCTCATCAACCTCCGGAGTGCCCAATAGGTTGGAAAGCTCTGGGTCTAGGTTGAAAAATCTTTTATCATGGGCCAAAGGGGCAGGGGGAGCCACCGAAGAGGCTAGCTGCTTTGACACCAGGTCAAGAAAGATGGGGGGGTTGGGATGACCTCGGCCTCCACAACCGGCTGTTTAAAGATGGAATCCTCTGGACCTTCCGGAGCAAGAGGAAGAGGGTCAGAGGGGATCTGAGTTTTTAGGCCAGATATGTTTCTGGCCTTGAACAAAAGGGATTTGAATAGTTGAGGCTTGAAGAGCCCTACAAAGGCGGGTTGGTCGGGGGTGAGACCCTCATCCTTGGACATCTCTGCCTCTGATGGTTCTATGTCAGAAAGGGGTTCGTTATATTGTAGGGACCCCAAGTCAAACTCCTCCTCCTCCCTGCACAAAGCTAGGTCCCCGTCCCCCTGCTCCTCCTCCTCCTCCCTTATTGAGGGGGAAACCTCCCCCTGATGGGATACCTGATCCTGGGGCGATTCCAGTCTGAGCGGAAGTGATCTTACTGAATGAGACTCAGATTCGGTGGCCAGCGGAGGTAGACCAGGCCTAACCATCTGTTGGAGCCCTTCCGCAATTCCTTGGCGGATAGCCAACTCCATCCAGGATCTCAGTTGCTCTGGAACGTCCTGAATGAGAGGTTCCTCCTGGCGTAGGCTGGCGGCTGTGGGCGTAAAGGTAGCCTCTGGTGTTCGTCTGGCCAGTGTTCCAGGAGCCTGGTGACCTTGAGAGGGCGAGCTGCGCCTGGATAGGGAGGAATGGACTAAAGGTGGGGGGGTAGAGTAGAGGTAGAAGGAGTAGAAGGTGGTAAGGGAGGCACTGAGCCTGCTTGCCTGGTGCGTCTATCGATTTCTTTTTCCAGCACCTTGTGGCGTCTTAAGGCGTCCCTCTGGGCGGCTTTGGAGGAATCCTTACCCTGCCTGCACAGATGGTGGGTTTTTGATTTGGCCTTCAAGGAAGGGCCTCTGGAAGGATTGCCTTCTGCCATTTTTAGATAATTGAGTAAGATAAAGATCAATATGAGGCAGTTGGCGCGCCTACGGGTCGACCTACAACAAGGCCGGGAGCCCTGGGAAATTCTTTTACGCCCCCCCTTTCTTATTTTATTTATTTATTTATTTTATTTTTTAATATATGTATTTATTGAAATGAGAAATTCCTTCTGTCTCTTGTTTTCCTCTAAACTTATTATTGTTATTATTATTATTTTCTATGAATCTATATTTCTATATTTTCTTTTTTTTTTTTTAATATCAGAAGTAAATGAGAGGAAAAAGAGAAGGCTGGACAAATCAACGAAGGAACGCCAGAGGCCTTAGGGTGGGAGCTAGGCCTATACCAGACTGCCTTCCCAGGCGGGACTGGGCGGAAGTGGTGAAAAGTAATCCGCGCCAGCTAAGGCAGGCTGCGGGAGAAGCCAACAAACGGAGGCAGAGAACTAGCCTCCAAAGCACACAAGGCGAATTTCACAACTTTAAAGACTCTGAGCAGGCCTGCGGGTCCTGCTGCTTGAGTACGGGCGCGCTGCAGCGATCGGAAAGATAAGGTGGAAAAAACAAAATGGCGCCCGGCCACGAGGCGGCGCTTAAAATGGCGGCCGCCTGCAACGTGGACTTACAGGGCTCCTTAACAGCAGCCAGAAATCTCCCCAGGGGCAATCCAAGGGCCCCAGGGGGAGGACAAGTAAGGGACAGTCAAACAACCTTCGACGGAAGAAAAAAACGGCATTCGGTGGGGGGGGGGGAACAGAGCGAATTGGAGCGTTTAAAGCAAATAAAGCCTTTTAAGCAGAACGGAGGCAAAAAAACGGCAGAAAGGCAATGGGAAGGGGTGGGGGGGGGTAGCTTGGAAAGTTAGCTAGCCTTCCCCCTGGCACCCCCTGGGGCTAGGGAAGGCTTCCCAGGGGAATTTAGAATCCAAAACCAGCTGTGCAAGGCTAAGAGGAAAATAAACCAATACAACCTGATAAGAAGAAATGTAACCAGTCAAAATAATGTTTTCTTGAGACGGCCAAGAGAACTGAAAAAACACTGCCTACTCTGCACGAGGCTGAGCATAAACTGGGGAACGCTGTAATGGAGTCACATGATGGAAGGAGGAGCCTTCCTCAAGAATTAAGCTCAGCCTATAACAGCAGAGACTGAAGCACCACCCCACTCTCTGGATGATCCGAGCAGCTCTAAGGAGAACACAGGGGTATTTTAGAAGACATATTCGAGAGGCATTGTTTTTAAATTGGGAGAAGATAAAAAAGCAATATTACTTAAAAATTCCATTATGGTTATCTACTATCAAGGCTTTTTCTTATCCAATAATATATAAAAAGGAACAAACAGTTAGATATAGTGAGATATTGAATGAAAAGGGTGAACTTAAATCTATGCAAGCGTTGGAAGAACAAGGTATAAAAATGAATTGGTTTTCATACGTACAAATAAAATCTAGATTTGATAAAGATCTTAAAACAGAAGGTTTCTATGATAAGTTGACTGATTTAGATAAAATTTTGACAGGTACTGATGAAAAGGTAATTAAAAAACTCTATGGACATTTATTAGAATTTAAATTAAAGGAAGAACAAGTTAAAGAAACGATGATTGCTTGGGGGAAAAATTTTGGATATGGAATTGATTTAGAGAAATGGCAAAAACTGTGGCCTCAAAACTATAAAATGACAATGTCAACTGCATATAAAGAAAATTTGTATAAGATGTTTTACAGGTGGCATTTACCTCCGACGAGAATTGCGAGAATGTTTAAGAACAAATCGGATAAATGTTGGAAATGTCATCAGATACCTAGTTCATATTACCATATGTGGTGGACATGTTTGGACGCAAAGAAATATTGGACTAAAATCCACACATGGTTGGAAAAAATGATAAAACAACACATAGACTTTAAACCAGAGATATTTATACTGGGAATTATATCAGAAATATACAATAAAGAATTGAAATATTTGATTGCAAATGTTTTAACAGCGGCTAGAATTGCATTTGCTAAGAATTGGAAAAATGAAAAAATACCTATGCAGGAGGAAGTTATTAAGAAAATTATGGACTGTGCTGAAATGAGTAAATTGACATTTGAAATTAGAGAACAAGAAGATAAACAATTTTATATGATATGGGACTTATTTTATCAATGGTTAGATAAAAAGACATGGAATAGAATGAAATAGACTAGGAAATTTTATAATAGAAGACTAATAGATTGATATAGAACATAATATAAAAATATATAACTATTGGAGGAACGCATAATATAAATGTATAATAAAATCTAGAATATCTCATATAAAATGATGGAATAATAGTTTAGTCAAATGAATGATTGATAACTGATAAATATATCAGCATATGTTAAATCGACAATGTGAAAATCTATACAACCTATGAGTAAGGGCTATGAAAGGATAGCACAAAAGATTTGTAACCAACTGACACACTGTATGCATACAACTGGAAGATGGTGTTATTTTTGTTTTGTTTTGTCTGTATATGTTTGTCTTAAGAAAAATTAAAAAATTATAAAAAAGAAGACTATTGCCACTACTATTTATCATTGCAGCAGACGTACTATTAACACAAATTAGACATAACCAAGAAATAAAGAGATTGAGAATCAGAACAGAAGAATATAAAACGTAAACATTTGCCGGTGACATGGCATTCATTATAGAAGACCCTTTGGAAACAGGAAATATATTGTTACAGGAAATTGAAGAATTTGGCAGAGTGGTGGGACTAAAAATAAATAAAGAAAAAACAAAGATTTTAACAAAGAATATGACTGTGAAGCAGAAAGAGGAATTGGAGAAAAAATTGGGGGTCCAAACAAAAAAAACACTGAAATATCTTGGGGTATGGCTGACAGCTAAATGTTCATCAATAAAAGCAGATAACTATGAGAAATTATTAAAATAAATACAAAAAGTTCTGGAAAATTGGGGAAAACTTCAGATATCATTGATAGGGAGAATTGGTACTATTAAGATGAATAAGTTATTAGTCCTCTTTCAAACAATTCCAATAAAATTAGGCAAAACTTTCTTTGAAGAATTAAATAAAACAATTACAAAATTTATTTGGCAAGGGAAAAAGGCCGGATAAAACTAAAGCTCCTGCAGGATAGTAAAGATAAGGGAGGGTTCGGACTTCCAGATTGGGAATTCTACTATCAGGCCACAATAGTAACATGGATTAAAGATTGGGTAAATTTGAAGAATAAAAGAGTGTTAACATTAGAAGGACATGACCTGCATAATGGCTGGCACACGTTCATGTGGGAGGGGAAAAATAAATTTCATTCGTACTTTCAAAGACATCAAATTAGAGATACCTTACTAGGGGTTTGGGAAAAACTAAAACGAAACCACTATACAAAGATCCCAATCTGGATGTCAACATGGAAGTTATGGTATACCCAAATATGCTAGATCTAAATAAGACACTGAGCTATAAAGAACTACTAGATGAACAAGGGAAATTAAAATCCAAGCAGGAGCGTGAGTTACAAGGAACACAAGTAGATTGGTGGCCGTACCTACAGATCCAAACTAGATATTAGAAAGACATAGAATATGGGATATATTTGGAACAACAAGAATTGGATAAAATCTTACAGGGGGCAGAAGGAAAAATGATTACCAAAATGTATAAGTATTTGTTAAGGTATAAGCTGGAAGAAAAAATTGTGAAAGAAACAATGATAACCTGGGCCAAACATTTTGGATATAGTATTAATTTGGAAAATTGGGAAAACCTATGGGAAACAAATTATAAATTAACACTATCAGCAGCGTATAAGGAGAATTTATATAAAATGTTTTATTGCTGGCACTTACCACCAGAGAGGCTTGCAAAAATGTTCCCCAATAATTCAGCAAGTTGTTGGAAATGTGGCCACGAGCAGGGAACCTACTACCATATGTGGTGGACCTGCCCAAAAGCAAAAAAATATTGGCGGAAAATCAGAAATTGGCTAGAAGAAATTACAAAAGTAAAAATTGAAATGAAACCAGAGATATTTCTATTAGGGATTTTAAAACAAAAAATTAGTAAAAAGCTGTTTTATATTATACTCCATGTACTAACAGCAGCAAGAATTGCCTTTGCCCAAAATTGGAAATATGAAAGGGCGTTGGTACTTTCCTGATACGCCCATTCTCTGTGAGCTGTAAAGAGGATCCAGTAGTGGGAGGTGCTTCAGTCTCTTTTTGGATATGCTGGGCTTAATTGTGAGGATGCTCCTCCTCCTCCATGGGACTCCTCCCTAGTGTCCCCCAGTTTTGGCAAAGTCAAAGTGATGAAACTTTCTTTTCCTTCACCCTGTCTAACAGTTGGCCGGAATAGGACCTCACCAGACGGAATTTGGGTGGGGCTGGATGCTCTTCACAGCTCACAAAGAACGGGCATATCAGGTAAGTACCAACGCCCTTTCTCCAATGACCTGTTCAGAGCATCCAGTAGTGGGACATACCAAAGCTTGGCTTGTCCTACGGGAGGGTCTTTGTCTGGAGTGGCGTTCCCTCTCGGTCCCTGTGGACCCATTGCAAAACTCTCCTACCAAAAGAAGCCTCAGCGGAGGCAAAGACATTTATTTTATAGATTTATTTCATTACACAATGAAGGGCGATGGAGATGCCCAAGTTGCCGCCCGACAAATTTCTTCTATTGGCGCTTGTGTGGCCCATGCCACTGACATTGCAGCATTCCTGGTAGAATGTGCTGTTACACCCCTGGGCACTGGTAGTGATTGAGTCTCGTACGTCTTAGCAATCATGGCTCTCAACCACCTGCCGATTGTCGAAGAGACCTTGCATCCCTGAGTGGTAGGTTGAAAAGAAATGAAAAGAGCCTCTGTTTTCCTAAAGGCTGTCGTTTGGTCTAAATATACACGTAGAGCACATCTCACGTCAAGTTGATGCCATTGACGTTCAAGGCCCTGAGTTGGCCTCAGACAAAAGTTCAGGAGGACCAACTCTTGTGCCCTGTGGAAAGCCGAATTAATTTTTGGAATGAACATTGGATCTGGTTGAAGAACTACTCTGTATGAATGAAAAATGCAGAGGTCCTGTCTGACAGATAAGGCGGCTAGTTCCGATATTCGTCTTGCTGATGTTACTGCTACCAAGAAAACCACCTTGTACATTAGAAGGCAGAGACTCGTAGTCTTCAGGGGCTCAAAGGGGCACTTCGTGAGCGCGATAAGAACCTTGTTAAGGTCCCAAGTTGGATAACGGTGTACCACTGGGGGCTGTAAATTTGTGGCACCACGAATAAAGATGCGAATGCATGGGTGATGGGAAATGGAGTGCAGAACTCCCTAGGAGACGACCAAAGCTAGGGCCACCACCTGTCTTTGCAAAGTGTTCAGTGAGAGACCCTTGTCCAGGCCTTCTTGTAAGAACTCTAATACTTGTGCCACTGACAGAGAGGTTGGGTCAATACGGGATTTAGCACACCATCTACAAAACATATTCCATGTGGCATTGTATATGCAATTTGCTGAAGGGTGCCTGGCTGCTTGGATGGTGGAGATCACTTTGTTTGAAAGTTTTTTGTGTTTCAGACGTCTCCATTCAATCTCTATATGGCTAGGTGGAGCCATTGTGGGTCCGGGTGTTGAATCAGACCCTGGGTGAGCGAGACTCTGTCTGGCGGGAGTCTCCATGGTTCTGCTGAAAACAGATCCCTTAGATCCATGAACCATGGCCATCTGGGCCAGTATGGTGCCACCAACAACAGCTCTGCTTTCTCTTCCAGAAGCTTTTGGACCACCTTGGGAATCACCAGAAAAGGTGCAAATGTATACAGAAGTCTTGGGGGCCAGCGGGAATGGAGAACATTGATTTTCTCCGCTCCTTGAGACAGGTACCTTGAGATGAACCTCGAGAGTTGTGAGTTGAGGGGAGAGGCGACCAAGTCTATGACTGGTTGACCTAACCTCTGGACCACTTCTTGAAACAGTCGGATGCAGGTGCCACTCTGACTGATCAACTGTGGCCCTGCTCAACCAGTCTGCCGGGGTGTTTGACAGACCTGAGATATGCTCCGCCTTGACAGAGAGCAAATTCCTTTCTGCCCAAAGGCACAGTCTCTCCGCTTCCCTCATGAGTTGTCTTGAGTGGGTACCTCGTCTATGTGGGCTTTTGTTGTGACATTGTCGGTTAAGATGAGGACGTGTTGGGTCTGAATCTGTGGAAGGAAACTGCAAAGAGCCAGGTGGACTGCTCTGAGTTCCATCCGGTTTATGCTGTACGATTGTTCTGGTATGGACCAACGCCCCTGAGCTGTAAGGGACTGGAAGTGTGCTCCCCATCCAAACAGACTGGCATCTGTTGTGATGGTCAATCTGTGGTGTCCTTGAAATGGCAACCTTTGTTGATGGTTGGAACGGTCCACCAGTGAAGGGATATCAGGACCTTTGATGGTACGGTGACCTGGGACTTGGGAGTTCCTTCTTCCTGACTGTTGGTACAGAAGCAGGAACCATTGTAGGGTTCTGGCATGAAGCCGGGCCCAGGGGACAATAGAGATGCAGGAGATCATTTTCCCCAACAATTTAGATAAGTGAGCAGGGGAACCCGTTTGAGTGTTCTGATCTCCTGAGCAAATTGCCTAATGCTCTCTTGACTATCTGGAGAGAGGAAAACCTTCCCTTCCACAGTGTCTATAATGGCACCCAAGTGAATTAAGTGAGTCAATGGAGTTAAGTGACTCTTTGCCCAGTTTATGGAAAACCCATGCCATTGGAGGGACTGTAAGGTGATCTGAGTATCTATTACGGCCTGTTGAGCAGAAGATGACAAAAGTAAAATGTCATCAAGATAACACTGCAGCCGGATGGGTCTACCCCTGAGATGGGCAGCCAGGGCAGCCAGAACCTAGGTAAAGGTCCTGGGGGCGGATGCTAAACCAAAAGGAAGGGCGACGTACTCAAAGTGTAGATTATTATAACAAAATCTGAGGAACTTACTGTGTGAAGGCCTGATTGGGATGTGCAAATATGCCTGTTAGGTCTGTAGACGTTAGATCACCCTGTCTAATGCTAAGCAGAACAGATTGCAATGTGCTCATTTTAAACTTTCGGTACACCAGAGAGCGATTGAGTCATTTTAAATCTAAAATTTCCCTCCACCTCCCCCCTCCCGAACTCTTCGGAACCACAAAAAGGTGCGAGTAAAAACCCTGCCCTTGTTGATCCGGTGCCACTGGTTGAATGGCCCGGATCTCCAGCAGATGGTGGATAGCTGTCTGCATAAGAGTTCTTTTAACAGGGACCCTAGAGAGTGGGCATGTCATGAAGAATTTCAGGGGTGTGGATTGGAATTCCAGAGCCAAACTGAATCTAATGGTATCTCTGACCCAAGAGTCAGAGGTAGAGGAAACCCATTGGTCGGCGAAGAGTTTCAGCCATCTGCCAATGGGAGCATCGACATTGGCCCTATTTGGGGGGGGTCAGAATGCCCTGTTTCCTGCCCCACAGAACAGTCTCTTACCTTGTCCACCCCTTCTATTTCTGTCCCCAAAGTCAGATCTTTCTGACTGCTGCCCCTGTCTGCATCCAGAGGCTCTCTGGAATCTTGGGGAATATGGTCCCTGATAGAAGGGACAAAAGGAACCCCTCCGAAAGGACTGGGTATTCCTGTTGTCTGATTTACGAAAAAGAGAGGGGAGGATCTTTTTCTTACTTCTGGTTTCTATCAGGAGCAGATCAAAGGCAGTGCCAAACAACTTGTCTTCCGAAATGGGGGATGAGGCAAGCTTCCACTTGTGCTTGGTGTCAGCTTGCCAGTGTCTGAGCCATAGTAATCACCATGCTGTGACCTGGGATGCTATGGTTCTTGATGAAAATTTAACCGCATTGAATGTTACGTCCACAGAGAATTCTGCGGCAGCTATCAGTTTGGCAATGTCCTGATGCGCCCTTATATTAGAGGTTGGTATGGTTTCCCTCAGGTGGCGGAACCACCCAAGGGAGGATCTAGCAAAAAAAGATATGGCCATAGCCGCTCTTATGGCCCATGCATCTGACTGATGTGCTTTATGAAGAGCTAACTCAGCTCTCTTGTCTTCCGGTTTAAGTGCCTCCTCTGCTGCACTGGGAATAGCGGAGGAGGATGCTAAATCTACGACCAGATCATTGACCTTCAGTGTGTTTAGGGAGTTAGAAAAGTCTGGTTCCAGGTTGTAAAACTTCCTATCGTATCCCGTGGGGGCGGGGTACACCACTGCGGAAGCCCATTGTTTTTGTACCAGGTCAGAGAACATGTGTGGAACTGGGATTATGTCCGCCTCGGTAACTGGTTGGGAAAAATTAAGTCCTCTGACTCCTCCTGTAAAACTGCTGGTTGTGAAGAGGGAGTCGATTTGTCAAGGCATGCGGTGTTCTTAGCCTTGAACAAGAGTGACTTAAATAATTGAGGGCGGAACAGACCCGTAAATGTCGGTTGATCGGGAATGAGGCCCTCATCATCTGACATGCGCCTTTCCAGTGGATCCACCTCTGACAGGGCCAGGTCATTGTCATGTGCTGACCCTGACTCGACTTGTTGCATTTGGTCATTTTGGTCTTCCTCGTCCTGCAGTCCCTGGAGAGGCATGTCTGGGAGTATAGAAAACTCCCCTTGGGGAGGTACCTGAGGGTAATGTTAATCCATCCTGCTTAGTGACTGCACTGATTGTGAATTGCAGTCAGAAGCTGTGGATTGTCGTCTGGCCAATAAGGACTATTGTACACCTGCTGCAATGCCCTGTCGTATCACTAGCTCCATCCATGCTCTCATCCTAGCGGGGATTTCCTCCGGGAGGGTCTCATCTTGATGAAGTCCGGCTTGCTGTTGGGGTAAATGTGGCCTCAGGGGCCCATCGTGCCACAGGTGCTGCCGTTGAGATGCCAGGGTGAACTTGCCTGGCAGAGCTGCGCCTGGATTGTGGAGACAGTTCCAGGGGAGGAGGCAGGGGGCTTGGACCCTGAGCGGCTCAAGGAGATGGGACTGATGTAGTCTTCTTGGTCTCCCACATACACTTCTTCATGTGCTTTTCTAGTGCCTGGTGGCGTCTATGGGCGTCCTTTTCAGCGGCTTTGGAAGGCCTCTTGGACTCCTTTGACTTGCCCTGGGCTCTAGACATGGTTCTTGAGGTTGATGCTCTAGAGCTACTACCTCTTGCCATTGCCACCCATTGAATTACAGTATATATATATATATTTACCTATGAGGCTGCAGCCTAGGGCAGTTGGCACACCCAGGGACCTGTTCCAAGGGTGGACAGGGAACCCTTAAAACAATTTAATTTCCACTCTTGTTTTTTTAGTTATATTATTATTATTATTATTATTATTATTATTATTATACAACAATACAGAAGTTTTGGATATTATGAATATTGCTCCAATTAAGACCAAATTTGGGCTGAATGAAACCAGATTAATTAATTTTTTGACAACATCTAACCAGGCCAAAAAACTTTCATTGAAGTAGTAATAGGCCTGCAACAGCTGCCCTGCACAGGCGGACTTAGGCCTTGGTGCTTGCTGTTGAGCTGCTGGAAATATAATGTGAGGGTTAGCCAACTATTTTCTCCACTAACCCCAAATGGATGGGGGAGCAGAGCTGTAAATCCTCATGGCCTGTGAAAAGGAGCCCTGATGGAGAAATAGCCCTCTCACAGACTGAATATCCAGTGGCGTTCGGCACCACGGTCAAAATTGTGCCTGCTGCTTTTTGGTGCACTGAGACCATTCCAGTAGCTAATTCCCGCCTGAAGTCGAGCCCTGTGGCGAAGAAGCCACCAACGGCTCGCAAACACAAGGTGGGGAAGGGTAACAGGTGCTGATGCCTCCACCCCCTGCAGCATTCTCTGCAGGGGAAAAGCCTCGGGCTGTTGAATTGGCCGAACACGAGCTGCGCTCACTGTTTGGAACGGCGCTGCTTCAATTGGGAGACTGCAATGGCAAGGGCTAGAGATTCACGGTTTTGAGGCAGCCGCCTCAATCCACCCTTGGAGCGCCAAGAGTGCTCTTTGAGGGGCCGTAACAAGCTCCGATGGCCAGGTGGTAATAATTGCCATTGGAGGCTCCCGGGGACTCCTAGATGACACGTGGAGCCCTTAAAGATAATAATGAGTGATCAAACCTGATGCTTTTTTTAAGAAGTGTTAGGGTCTTTGCTCCTATTCTGGCCAATGAACAGAAAGCCGCCTAGTCCTATGAAGGCTGAGCAAAAACTGGGGGACGCTAGGGAGGAGTCCTATGGAGTGGGAGGAGCATCCTCGCAATTAAGCCCAGCCTATCCAAGAAGAAGCTGAAGTACCTCCCACTACTGGATGCTCTGAACAGCTCATTTGAGAAAATACCCCCCCCCCGACTTTATGATCATAAAGAAAACTTTGGAATGTGCAGAAATTGACAGGTTGTCAATGAAACTTAAAAACAAAGAGACAGAGTACTATGAGACCTGGAACTTATGGTACAGCTAGTTGGAAGGTAGACATGAAATGAACAAAAGGAAGATAAATAAAAAGGTATGATGGAAGTCAATAATATTACTTGCAATTAGGTATATGTTTGTAATATAACAATTGGATGAAAATTTCTACTACATATTAATGTAATAACTGTGAATGATTATGCATTTTACATAACTTGAGAGATGTCAAATTACACTGTCTTGCTCACGTTGCAATAAGCAAAATGTTTTGTTTTATTGTGTTTGTGTAAATATGTTTAATAAAGTATTTTTCTAATTAAAAAGAAAAAAAAAGAAAACATCCATCAAATCCCGGTATTCTCTGGGGACTCCTGGTAGGGGTCCATTCACCGCAGCCACAGCTACCTCCTCACTCTGTGGTATTCAGTCTGATGGGGTTCCTCGATCCAAATGAATTCATCATTAGGGAATTGGAGGGTCCCCTTTGTCCACTCCACCCTTGGGGTCTACTTCTTTAACCAGATTTGCCCCAGAACTAGAGCCCATCCCAACCCTGGTGTCACAATGAAAGCAATGGTTTCGGAGTGATTTACCATTGTTAGTTCGAGTGGTTCAGTGGCAAACGTGGCCAAGGCACCCTCTGCAATAGACCCATCAAGTTGGCAGAATGAAACTGGGTTTTTTAGTGGCCAGTTCCTTGACCAGAGTCAGGCTTATTAGGTTTCTCATGCACCCCAAATCTAGCAATGCCTTAAGTCTCACTTTTCTCCCCATTACCAGAATTAACAGTTCTATAGGGGTTGTAAGGGGTTCAACAACCCCACTGACCAAAGGGTCTTTGTAGTCACTCTCCGACTGACTGGATTCCTCCACCGGAGTGGTGGGAGTTCCTCGCACTGTAATTAATTCTGGTAGGAACTCAACAACCGCATGGGTTTTCAGGGCGATATCTTTGGAATGCGGTGATGGCTTTGAGGGTTTCCCTCAACCTGCTTCTCTCCCTTCCAGGGGGACATTCTCACATGGCACTCATTTGCATGGTGGCCTTCCTTCCTGTAATGGAAGCAGGCAGCTGAGCGTGGCAAGACAGAGTGAGCATTGGTTTCCTCCCTTCTCCTTTCCGGTGGGGATCTCTTCCAGGAGCAGTTTGTGCAGTACTGGTTATGAGCTTTGTCAATTTCCGCTTCCTCAGCCAAGACACACCAGCTGTGCAGGTGGACTGGGGCTCCACGGGCAATGCAGGCATTGTACAGGTCATCATTTAAGCCACCCTTGAACCAACTCACAAGTATTTCTTCTGGCCAATCTACGTGGCAAGTCAGATCACAAAACTCTTGTACTCATCAGATGGCATCCCTGTCTGATGTGCCTTATGCGGTCTCTAGCCTTATGGTTGGCTAGGGGGTCCTCAAATCTCTGTCTCAGGGCTGTCATGAAATGGTTGAAGTTGCAGAGCTCCGGTGCATCTGTATTATGGAGGCTCACCATCCAATGTGCAGCTGATCCTTCTAGAGCCAGGGTGACAACTCTGACTTTGGCGCCTTCTGTAGAGAGATCCCTCCCATATTCCTGCATGTAGGTCAGTACATGTGTGAAGAAAAATCCCAGTTGCTGGGGATTCCCATTGAATTTGACGCCTTTCATTCTATGGGCAATTTAAATTATATCTTAAAACTTACACCTTTTAGTCATACAATTTATAATCTTTCATATGTCTATAAGCTCTATAATCTAACAAGTTCCAATGTTTAAGTAGACCAGAGCAAAATAAGGTTTACAATCCAACTCTATCAAGAGTTGCAGTTCAGCCAAAATTTGTAATCCAAAATCTAAGTTCTGTGTGATCTTGCCCAATCAATAAATCCAGGTCAATCAATGATAATAGCCCGTTGGCTTTAACTAGTCCAAACAGTAAGTCTCACCAAGTGATAAACAGTGAAATGTTTTGTTCTGTTATGATATGTACAGAATAACCCTTGAGTAACAAGGATATGCACATGGAAACGTTTATGAGAGTAGTTATGAATAATTATTCAGCCACACACAGCTCCAGGTCATATACATTTAACAGTCCAAAGAATATCCATTTACAAAATCTTCTTACTGGTTGCCTTTGTCATTTACAGTAAACAAAGATATCAAAGTATAAGCACAGCTTAGACAGCAACAGAATGTCAGAGGTACAGAATGTCAGAGAACAAGCCATGATCTCTAGCTCCCTCTTATGGCAATCTGCAATACAGTCAACCAATCGGAACACAGTACAACTCAATACAGTGATTTTGTCTTAAAGCTACAAAACATACATTTGAACACACTGTCTAACATTCAAATATCTGAAATCAGTATGTTTAGACCTTGTTTTAACAGCTAAACTAGTAGCCATATTAATTGCAGATTGATTGTCTTCATAAACAATAAACGGATCACGTACAGTAATTCCAATATCCTTCAACAATTGTTTATAATGTATCAATTCTGTACACATCAATGATAAACATGAGAATTCCGCTTCCATAGTGGATAAACTAATATGTTGTTGCCTAATAGACTTCCATCCTATTAAAGTATTACCCAACATTATCACTATACCTGATGTTGACTTACGAGTCATTATATCAGTAGCAAAACTTGCATCAGCATATGCAGTTAACATTAATTCATTACTTGGTTCTAAATATAATGAATAATGGATTGTGTGTTTTAAAAGCCTAATTATTCGCTTAGCTGCTTGCCAATACCTTTCATTTAGTTCAGCGTTATACCTAGCCAATTGGTTTACACTGTAAGATATATCTGGTCTAGACCAATTACTCAGATATGATAGACTACCGATTAAGGATATTTCCTTATCAAACATAGGACTTTTGATATCACTATGTGTAAATTCCTTACTCATTGGTGTCTTAGCAGATTTAAAATGCTCCATGTTATAGCATTTTAATAATTGGCAAATCTTCTTGGCTTGTGAAATTTTAAAACCTTTATTCGTTTTCACTATATCAAGACCCAAATAATGTTTAATTTCCCCTAAATTTCAAATCCTGAACTTTTTCTGTAATCTATAAACAATATCATTTGCTTCTTGTTCAGTTTTAGTTATAATTGCTATGTCATCCGTAAATAACAGTAATAGAGAAATTAAACCATCTTTTTCTCTTTGGAACAAACAAGGATCAGCTATACCAGCTTCAAAACCTATTGAAACTAATTCCTTTACAATACATTTATTCCATTCATAACCGGATTGCTTTAGACCAAAAAGACTTTTCTTTAATTTCCAATAATCAGTTTTTCCATCATCCTTTAAACCTAATGGCTTTTTCATATAGGTGGTATGTTGTAAAGGTGCATGTAGATATGCAGTTTCAACATCTACATGGTTTATTTTACATTTATTCTTAGCTGCCCAAACTAATGCTGCTCTCAATGTATTTGCTCTCAGACTAGGTGCAAACACTTCATCATAGTCCTTATCTGACTGAGCAAATCCTTGAGCAACTAATCTTGCTTTATGGGTAATAGTCCCATCCACACCAGTCTTTATCTTATACACCCATTTGCAACCTATTGCATGCTCACCTGGTGGTAATTTTACATCCTCATACACCTCTAAATCCTTTAACGATTTTAACTCCCTATTCATAGCTTCCTGCCAAGCTACCTGATCCTTTGTAGGATACAGTTTTATTTCATTTAAATTAGAAGGTTCTGTATTAACCTGATATACAATGCTTGCTTGAAATCTGTCAGGTGGACGTCTCTCCCTAGTTGACCTCCTAGGCAACTCAGTACATGTTGTTGGCATGTCCTCTTCCTTTACCTCCCCTATCAAATCCTCGTCTTCTACAGTCATAGAGGGTTCTTCTACTGATGATTCCTCCATTGAGGATTCCTCCACTATCTTATCATCAATATTATTATCATTAGGATTATCGGTAAACAATGGAGTCTCAACAACAACACTATCCTGTACCTTATTATATTCCTGTTCAAGCTTTCTCCAGCCAACATGCTCCAGAAATTTAGCACTTGCACAGCAATAAACATTAGTAGGACCTGGCTCCCAAAATCTAAATGATCTATGATTAGCTTCATAATCTACAAAATATAATTGTCTCGCTCTATGTTGTCCCTTTCACCTTACTTGCGTGGGAATATGAACCCATGCTGGGGTTCCAAATGTATGTAAATAACTGAGATCTGGCTTTTTTCCATTCCAACGACTAAATGGTAATTCACCAGTCGTTGAATTCACTACGTTATTCAAAACATGGTTAGCACACATTATTGCTTCACCCCAAAGTTTCTCTGATAAACCAGAATCCGAAATCATAGTCCTATCCATAGCCTGTAATGTTTGTCCTCTACGTTCAATATATGGTAACATGGTTTCAAATTTTCTATTGGTAAATTCAGTACCATTATCTGTTACTAAGCTGACAACTTTTTCTTTTTCCTTTCAGCAAATTTTAACCAGTTTACAAAATGCTGGTATGTTTCTGTCTTCGTTTTCATTAAATAACAGAAACCATATCTGGAAAAACAATCAATTATACTTAATATGTAACAGGCTCCACCTAAACTAGGTTTCTTCGGTCCAATAATATCAGCAAAAACAACCTCTAATGGTTCACTGGTTTTGAATCCATTTACCCTATTTGCAGGAGTGACCTTGCTTTTTTCTTGATTGCAAGCATTGCAATTTAAATACTTTGTACAAGGTTTTAATTTTATACCATTAGATAACTCAACAGTTTTCTTTAGCATTTTGAAATTTATATGTCCCATATGTCTATGGAGCAGATGAATACATTCATCATGAGGCTTTTTATTCTCATAAACTGAGTTAGCATTAATTAATGGATTATCATGTATAATAAATAAACCATTATCCAATCTTGCAGTAACGCTTTTACCCTGTTTTTCAATTAAACATTTATCTCCCTGAAAAGTTACAACAAATCCTGCTTTTACCATTGCTCTTAGAGATAGCAAGTTAAATATCATTCTAGGTACATATAACATTGGTAAATGTTCATTAATACATGAACAATATGCAGTACCTTCTCCAGATGCTCTCAATTTCCATCCATTAGCTAATGATACATGCTGTTTACTCTTTGTCATGTTAACAAACCTCTCTTTTAGTTATGCATTGTGATGTCCACTGTCAACTCCCCATATATCATGGTTTATAGTTGTACTTGATATGGCTAAACTAACATCTTTATAAGCTCTCTGTATACTAATAGCATTCTGTTTCTTACCCTTTTTACAGTATCTGGCTATATGACCTTTAGCCCCACAAGAAAAACATTTCCTAACAATATAGGCAGTTGAAGACAGTTTTTCTTCCTGTGGTTGTCTTTCTCTCAGTTGATTTCTATCTTGCCTTCTTCTTGACTCTTCTAACAGTCTTCCAGTTATGCCGGTCAATGTAAGTTCATCTCTGTTTAAAACTTCCAGTGAAGACACATAATCAGCATAAGTTTCATCCAAAGAAGAAAGAATGATGTAAACTTGATGCAACTCCGAGAAAATAAGTTCCTTTTCTTGTAGCTCCTGGAAAGTCCTTTTCATAAACTCCAAATGAGCTAACATATCGCCACCTTTTATAAGATGGGCTCCAAGCAGTTTACGTGTAAGGTGTATGTGTGCACACACATTATCTCGAACATAAATCCTCTTCAAAATGTCCCAACACCTAGCAGCGGATTCTTCACCATGTCAGTACAATTATACTAAGAGCCTTTTCATTATCCCGGTTAAAGTCAGCTATTTTCTTTTTATCTTCATCATTCAATGGGTCCCAAGCTGTTACATCCAGTGGACTATTAAGGTCATATACATTTAACAGTCCAAAGAATATCCAATTACAGAATCTTCTTATCGGTTGCCTTTGTCATTTACAGTAAACAAAGATATCAAAGTATAAGCACAGCTTAGATAGCAACAGAATGTCAGAGACACAGAATGTCAGAGAGAGAGCATGTCAGAGAAAACAAGCTATGATCTCTATCTCCCTCTTATGGCAATCTGCAATACAATCAACCAATTGGAACACACTACAAATCAATACAGTGATTTTGTCTTAAAGCTACAAAACATACATTGTTTATATATTGCCAACCCAACTAATTGGCGGACAGATTCCTAACATGTTATATTTTCTCTATATATGCCAGGTGTTTCTTGCCTAGCTGATAATTTTTCAGCTTCTGAGACACCAGGAGATATTTTTGTGTGGGTTTCAGGCCAAGTCTTCTGTTTACATGTAGCAAATGTCAACAATTTCCTTCTCCCTGCCACTAGGTGTCACTCTCCCTCCATTAATTCTTCAGTAACCCAAATAGAGTTCTTTAGAGTTTTTTAGTTCGTTTTTCTAACCCAACCCCACTCTCAAAAGGTTTAAAAATCCTCAATATTTGACATATAATGATTTCTTCTTTTTTTATCTGTTTGTTCTGGTTTTATATTATAACTTCTATTTCAGTCAGTCTCCCAATCGTCTGGTTGCCGCTTTCTTTCCTCGGTGGGGGGAGAGCAGGGGAGTAATTCCCCCTTCCTCCAATTTCGTCTGGGGGCTTTTTTCTTTCTTTTGGGGATTTATTTGCTCAAGGAAGTGTTGTTCAAAGGGATAGAGATAAAAATAGGCTCACCCAGCCTCAGAGCATGATGTTAATGATCTATTAGTTGGTACTTCTGTTGGAAGAAAAATCCTTCTGGGTTCAGTTCCAAGTGGGGAAAAAGACACTGGAAACATGGAGGCTGTTTGGAAGGTTTAATGGTGGACAGGACCACATGGTCTGGAGCTCCAGAGTGAAAAGGAAGGATGATCACATGCTTCAAGGTGAAGGAAGAGATCAAGAAAAAGACTGATATGCTGAGAGTACCTGGGTTTTATAACCTTTGTTGGGATTTGAATTGAAGCTTGTTTCTAATTGGTTGTCAGACTCCCATGAGGCCATGCAGGGGCAACTCTGTAGGCTGTCCTGAGTTCCAGGCTTGGTTGAGCCTTGCTGGACGATGATGCACTGAAAGGGCTTTTGAGCAATTGTTATAGCTTTACCTGGAGATCTTTGTTATGTAAAGTATTCTGGCCCAGGCCTTAATGGCCCACCCATTAACAAAGGTGGGGGTGAGCTTCTGCTTCTGAGGTGAGTTTCTGCTTCTGAGTTTCTACTCTTTTTAGAGGAAATATTCTGCCTTTTTAATATTTCCCAGGATATTTCATTTTTCTAGGAGAGGGGTGGGAGCTAACTTCCTACACTTCCACAGTTCCAACAGCTTTTGTTCCAGTGTCAATGGCTTCAAGGCTGCTCCGGAAGCGCAGCTAGCCCTTTCTTCTGTCAGTTTGGAGGGTTTTCCCTGGATCTACGCACCAACCGCTGTCTGCTCGTAATCTACAGAATTCCCACCTTTATCGGCACCAAACCAGAAGTCTTTTACATTTTGTTGAAGTATCGTCATTTCTGAAGCTTTGTGAATATAAGATGGCAAGGATGGGAGGAGTTGTAACTAAGCCAAAATAAAGAAGCCGGAAATCATTGTGGAAACTACCTTAAAAACTCCAGATATACAGTAAACTGCAGATTTGCTACTACGAGAAAACTACCAAGGGATGTCTTGGTCCATTTTGTAAGAACAATGAGCATGTTTTGGATAGCCACTTCAAAACTAAATTAAGAATGGAAAATGTTGATATAATTGTTTTGAAGGAAATTCCTGTTAGAATTTTGAGAAAAAGGAAAGCTTATTCCTTTCTTACAGATATTCTGAAAAAGAGAAAAATTCCCTTCTGCTGGGACAAACTTGAAGGAGTGATACTCAATTATCAAGAGCAAAGTTTCAGACTGAATTCAATAGAAAAAGGCAAAGATTTATTGGATCAGATATAAACTAATTTCGGACCCAGCCAAAGAAATGGATACAGAAAAGCAATTAGAGGTAGACCAATCTCAAAAAGTTGACATTGAAGATGTGGCTGAGATGTCCGTACAGGAATTTGCTATTTTATCCAAAGATGGAGATTAAGTTTCTTACATGAAATATTAATGGGGCAAATGCCCCATCTAAGCATAACAAAAAAATTTATTACCTGAGGAAACTTAATGTTGATATAACTTGTTTTCAAGAAACACATATTAAGAAACAAGATAAGAAATACTTAATAAATAAAAGTCTAGGGGAGGATTTTATATCTGCTGGTTTAAAAAAGATTAATGGAGTCATTCTATATATAAACCCCCAATTTAAACCTAAGTTACTTGTATTAGATGAATATGGTAGATTTGTAGTAGTGGAAATTGAACTTAGTGGAATAAAAACAATAGTAGTTGGTGTTTATGTACCAAATGATAAAAGTAATTTTTAAAAATATCTTATGGATCAATTACTATATTTTTCGTATGAAAATTGGCTTGTTAGGGGATTAGAATGGACTGACTTCCCCAGTTTTGGATAGAACATCTACTAAAGAGATTAAATCCTCCCAGGGTAAATTACCAAAGACTTTTTTTGAGATGGACAATCTAGCAATAATAGATTCATGGAGGCAAAGAAATGGTTCTGCTAGAGAATATACTTTTTTTTCAGAATGACATAAATCCTTTTCAAGGATTGACTGTCAACTCATAAAGCATTCCTGGCCTGCTCTTGAGTTGCCAACTTGGCTCGAGGCTCATGGTTTAATTAGGCATCCATCAGAACCCTGACAGTGACATGATATGGACTTCTAAAAATCTTGCAAATAAAACTGTAAATGTTGACATTTTACCTAAAACTTTTTCTGATCATAATCCAGTTCTCCTGGTATTTAGAAAAAAATGTTTGAGTTATAGATGGAGACTAAATGAATTTATCCTACAAAAGGAGATGGTTGTAAAGGACTGTAAAAAGAAACTACACAAATGTTTTGATAATCTAGGTAAAGGGACAAATTTAATGACTATCTGGGATGCTAGTAAAGCAGTTATGAGGGGTTATCTTTCTTATGCAATATAATTGCCTAGAGAAGAAAAAATATCAGGAAAAGTTGCAAAAGATATTAAATGAAATCAGACAAAGAAATTGAACTGCAAAAGACACCTACGGATTCTAACATTTTACATCAAATTAAATTATTACATCTATGTTAACAGTAGAAAAAATAGAAACAAAATTAGACTATGTGAAGCAAAGGCACTTTGAGTTTGCCAGATGACTGGCATATAAACTAAGAAAGGAAAAGAAAAAAAGAGAATGAGAAAATTTGTGAAGGTAACAATGTAACCTTAATATAAAGTCATTTCATAACTTTTACTCCAATTTTTCTAAAAACAAAAACAAAAACAGGAGCTGGATATGTCTAAAACAGATGGATATTTATTAAGACAACTTTTACCTAAACTTTCACAAACTAAGAGACAATTTATGAATGGTCCATTAACTACCTTTGAAATATCAGAAGCTATTAAAAAATGAATCAGGTAAAGCTTCAGGTCCAGATGGTCTTACAAGCCAATATTATCAATGCTTTGAGGATGAATTTCTTCATCCATTAAAGCAGTGGTGGTATTCTACCGGTTTGGCCCAGTTCAGGCAAACTGGTAGTAAAAAATGCTACCATTAGGCCGAACTGGTAGTAAAAAAAATGCTACTGGTTCTGCTGAACCGCTATTTATGTGAAATTATATTTTATATTTTGAATTTTGTGGCAGATGTACATTCTGTGATTGTTTTCATACCTTGATGGTGTTGTGTAATTTTGTGAGTTTGATTTCCTTGTAAGCAAATTTTATAATGTTACTTTTATATTTAGGAATAAGTGAGATTTTGTGTGTGTTTGCCCCCAATCCCCATTTTGTTGGACAGTGGACCCCATTCCCCGCTCTCTTAAAAATTTACACCAGTGGGATTCTTTAATGAAGGAAGGCAAAAAGTTGGTGTGACAGAGCTGGGTCTTGGGTTGCAAGCAGATTGGAAGTGTGAATCTGAGCCTTTTAGGTTGAATTGTTAATTCCCCTTTGACACTCCTACAGCTTGATGGGTTTATTTGTGTACCTCTAGTTAAAATGATTGCCCTGGATCCTGTCTTCCTGCCTTAATGGGTTCATGGAGTTATTTTTAACCTGAATCTCCTTGTCTTAATGGCTCCACTTAACTGTTTCTATTGTCAGCTCTGTCTGCTCTGAGTTTTCTCTTTCAGCTAGTGATTCTTGGTTTTCCTAAAGGGGGAAGGGCTGGCTTGAGTTTCTTGGCACTGTTTTTTGAGGTTTCTGGTGCTGTGAGGTTTCTGGCACTGTCCTTCCAAGTTTCCACAGAATAGTGCCACCTGGCTGGAATGCTGAAAAAAAGCTTCAGTACATTTTTAAGATGAAAAGTCTAAAAAGCGTAGGTGACTAAACATGGCGTTCCCTCAATCCCCTTGTTTCTCTCTCTGCTATAGCGCTCATTCCATTGGGGACTTGGTCCAGGTAAGCCCTGGGCTAATGTAAGGTAGTGTTAGCTAGGAAATATTTTTGTGGCAATACTGGTACAAAGTAACAAACTCCCTTGGTTTGGTAATTGTTTTTCCATTTTAAGTGTTTATTTTTCAATTATTAATTAATTGTACAGATATCAGCCATTCTTTACATCTCATTCTTACAGGATTAGGGTTATGAGTTATGAGTTAGGGTTAGGGTTGAAATTTGTGGCTGAGTGCTGTGCTGCCATGAGATGTCGACTTGGCCATGCCCAACCAATCACATGACCAACAAGCCACACCCGTGCAGTCATATGACCAACAAGCCACGCCCACAGACCCTGTAGCAAAATTTTTTGAATCCCATCACTGCATTAAAGGATATAATGAATGTCATATTACAGGGGGAAAGATATCTCACACTTGGAAAAAAACTAATATTGTGTTATTACCAAAGGAAGATCAAGATGTTACAAGGATAAAGAATAGGCGCTGGCTTACCTGAACGCAGTTTCTCAGCATGCCTTAGGATAATCCACACATATGTGTTGAATCTGCCTTTCTTCCCAGAGACTGAGTCATCAAACTTTGCCACACCTCTTCCTGTCAGGGCAGGAAGCCCCCTAGCCCCAGTCACGACGAAGGCACAGCCATTTGATGATCTTGTGGCATTGGCTCTGCCTCCCACCTGGACACTGGACCAGATGGTTGCCAGGGTAGGAGTGGATTATCCCACAGCACGCTGAGAAACTGATTTCAGGTAAGCCAACGCCTATTCTTCAGCATGCCTTTGGGATAATCCACACATATGGGACATACCAAAGTTGGCAGTCCCTATGGGTGGGAAGAAGTCTGGTCCTGTGCACTCCCATCTGTATGCACTCGCTGTAGCTCTCTTCTTCCAAAGGCGGCCTCAGCTAAGGCATATGTGTCCAGTGTGTAGTGTTTTACGAATAGAGACAGGGAGGACCATGTAGCTGCCCCGCAGATGTCCTCAAGTGAGGCCTGTGTCGCCCAGGCAGCTATGGTAGCTGTGCTTCTGGTCGAGTGAGCTGTTACCCATCTGGGTGTTGGAAGAGCCTGGGTCTCGTAGGCCTTGGCTATACAAACCCTGATCCAGCAGCCTATAGTTGAAGAGGAGACTTTAGTGCCCATTGAAGATGGCTGAAGCGAGACGAACAGGGCCTCGGTTTTACGATATGTTGATGTATGTTTGATGTACCTGCAAAGAGCCCTCCGAACATCCAATTTGTGCCATCTGGGCTCTCTGTCGTGTGAAGGAGCAGGGCAAAAGTCGGGAAGAACGACTTCCTGAGCCCTGTGGAAACAAGTGTTTACCTTTGGGATGAAGGAGGGGTTGAGGTGCAGGACAACCCTGTTGTTGTGGAATCTACAGAGGTCTTCCCTGATGGAAAGAGCTGCCAATTCTGATATGCGCCAGGCCGATGTGATGGCCACTGAGACGACGACTCTGAGCGTTAAGAATCACAGGCTTACAGATTGAACAGGATCAAACGGGTCCTGAGTAAGGGCTTGTAATACTGTAGACAAGTTCCAAGAAGGATACCTGTGGACTGTTGGAGGTTTAAGATTGATAGCTCCTTTGAGGAAGGAGCAGATGACCGGATGATGAGCTAAGGAATTCCTCTTCCTGTAGTGCAACACTGTGAGCAGGGCTGTTACCTGCCTGCGTAGCGTACTGGGAGAGAACCCTTTGTCAAGACCTGTTTGTAGAAAGTCCAGGATCTGTGGCACTGAGGCCGCAGTCGGGTCTGTGCCCTTCTTGGTGCACCACTGATGGAATGCTTTCCAGGTAGCGTTCTATATTCTGTTTGTAGAAGGCTTCCTGGAGGCTTGTATTGTTTTGATGACATTTCTGGAAAAGTTATCCCTCCTCAGGATCCTCCTCTCAAGTGCCAGGCGGTCAATTGGAGCCACTGAGGCTCCAGGTGTTCCAAGACCCTCCTGGCTGAGAGATATCCTGTCCTGAGGAATCCTCCAAGGGTGGGACACTGACAGGCTCACTAGGTCCACATACCATGACCGTCTGGGCCAGTGGGGAGCGATGAGGAGGATTTCTGCCTGTTCTAGAAGTACTTTCCTTATCACCCCAGGTATGAAGGGAAGAGGAAGGAAGGTGTAAAGGAGACCCTTGGGCCAGCAGCTGTGAAGGGCATTCATCCCTTCTGCGCCCGGCGACAGGAATCTGGAGTGGGTGTTCTTGGGTGTTCGATGGAATGGCAAAGAGGTCGAGTACTGGCCTCCCGAATCTCTGAGCTGTGTGCTGGAACAGATCTGGATGGAGACACCACTCTGAGTTGTCCACCCTGGTCCTGCTTAGGTAAACTGCCTGGACATATGCTATCCCCGATATGTGCTGTCTTGATTGACAATAGGTGAGCCTCTGCCCAAGTTCCCAGTTGCTGTGTTTCAGACATGAGGGTTCCGGAGTGGGTCCCTCCCTGGTGATTGATGTGTGCTTTGGCCACCACATTGTCCATTAGTATCAGTACATGTTGGCTGGTCACTGTGCTTTGGAAGTGTTTCAGAGCTAAGTGAATGGCTCTCAGTTCTAACCAGTTTATGTTGTGTTGAAGGTCCACTGTGGACCATTGACCCTGCATGAACTGGGACTGTAGATGCCCCCCCCATCCCAAAAGACTCACATCTGAAGTGACTGTGATGCAATTGGGTTCTTTGATTAGGGACCCCTTGGTGATCGCTGGGGAAACCCACCACCTGAGGGAACTGAGGACATCCAACCGGAGTTGGACCCTGACTTTGGAGGTGCTGGTGCCTGCTCTCTGAAATGGTAGGAGGAACCATTGGAGATGCCTGGCGTGCAATCGGGCCCATGGAACTATGGCTATGCAGAAGTTTAATTTTCCCAGAAACTGGGAAAGCACTGCCAGGGGAGCCACTCACTCCGCTGTGACCTGGGTGATCAAGAACCTGATGCTGTCCTGACGTTCCTGGGACAAATATACCTCGCATAGATTTGTGTCTATCACCGCACCCAGATGAAGGAGGCGGGTGGAGGGAGTTAGCTGGCTTTTCTGGAAATTGATTGAAAATCCGTGGTCCTGTAGGACCTGGATTGTGTAAATTGGGTCTGATTTGGCTTGTTCGCTGGAACTGGACTGGATTAGGATATTGTCCAGATAGCACTGGACGTACACCAGGAATTGTTCTGAGGTGCGCGGCCAGTGCTGCCAGAACTTTTGTAAAGGTCCTGGGGGCCGACGACAGTCTGAATGGCAGGGCCTTGTTTTGATAATGCCCCCCGCGTAATAGAACCTGAGAAACCTCCGATGGGAGGGGTAGATGGGGATGTGGAGGTAAGCCTCCATCAGATAGATGGACGTTAGGAGATGCCCCCCCTTATGCTCTCCAACATGGACTGTATAGACTGTATAGATTGCATCTTGAATCTCTTGTATTCTAAATGAGCATTGAGCTTTTTGAGATCTAGGATTGCTCTCCACACACACACACACCCTGAGGACTTGGGAACTGCAAATAGAATGTAGTAAAACCCGTGCCCCCTCTGGTCTTCTGGTCCTGGCTCAATGGCCTGGATGTCCAGCAAATGCTGGACCACCATGTCCATGAACTTTCTCCTTATGTGGCTCTTGGAGGTTGGGCAATGTGTAAAGGTCCTCTGAGGAGTGGTCAGAAAATCCAGGGTGAGACAGAATTGCACTGTTTTCAGGACCCAGGAATCAGATGTGATGGGTCTCAAATCGGTCTGCAAATAGGGCCAGACAGCCACCGATGGGAGGAAGGGTCCAGCAGTCATTTGGATCGACAGTAGGGATGACCTCCTGTACCATGAAAGGGCTGTTTAGATTGAAACTGCTGTTTGTTTCTATCTCAAAATCCCGATCTGCGAGTCGATCTGATCTGGGCTGGTAGGACCTTTGGAATTGAGAGAATTCCTGGCCTGAGTCTGAGGAACGAAATGGCTGTCTACGGGTGTAGGGAGAAGCCCTCCTATCAGCCCTCCTGGTAAGAGAGGAGAACACCTTTCTCTTATCTTTATTCTCAATTATGAAGGGATTTAAGGCCTCTCCAAATAGGGAAGAACCCGTGTAGGGGGCAGAGGCTACTTTCCATTTGGATCTAGCATCTGCTTGCCACTGTTGTAGCCACAACAGATGACGAGAAGTGACGTTGGAGGCCAGGGCCCTGGAGGAGAATTGGGCTGCATGCAGGGAGGAATTGGCTGCAAATTCAGTGGCCGCCACCAGTTTGTTGACGTCCTGATGCATTCCGATTTCCTCAGGGGGAATCCTAGCCTGTAATTGGCGAAGCCAGAGAAGGGATGTCCTAGTGAAAAAAGGAGGTGACCACAGCTGCTTTAACTGCCCAGGCGTTGGCCTAGTGTGTTCTGTGGAAATTTTGTTCTGCCTTTTTGTCCTCTGTCTTAAGGGCCTCTGCTATGTTGCCAAATATTGCAGGAGAGACCAAGAATGCCAAAGGTTCATCCAGAGAGGGAAGTTGTAGTGACTCGAAGAGGAGCCATATTAAAAAATTTTCTATCATTGCCCACCGGACTGGGGAAGGATCCAGGCTGTGCACATTGTCTCTGAACTACGTCCACAAATAACTTGGAACAAGGAATCTCCTATTGGAGAATTGTGGGTTCAGAAAAAAACCTGCTGTTGGGCCCAAGTATCAGGTGAAGCAGTTGGCATAGTGAGCGGAGGATCAATTTGGGTAGTGGTCCTAGCCTTGTGGAGGAGGGATTTAAACAGCCCTGGGCTAAACAGACCTGTGAACAGGGGTGGATCAGGTGACAGGTCCTCATCTGATGAGAACCCCTGCTCCCCTTGAATTTCCTCCTCCCTCCCGGGTGCCCTGCTTCTGATGGAGTGGGCTGGAGAAGCCTCCCTCTGGTGCCTGGGAAAACCCATGGTGGTCTGGTATTGCACTGGCTGCAATGGCTGAGGATCAGATCTAGGGGAAGAATGGCTCCTCCCCCTCAAGGAGGAAGCTACCCCATGAGAAATGGCCTGAGCAATAAGGGCCTTAAGATCCTCTGATTATTCTGGGGCCACCTTATTTGCTGAGCGCATCCCCGCTGCAGTTGGAGTAAAAGTGGCCTCAGGTGTTCCAGTCTTGTCTCTGATCTGCAAATCTGCAGGACAAGGAAGCATGCAATCAAAAGGAAATATCTGAGTTTGGATTTCCTCAGCAGGAGGGATAAATTCCTGCTCCCTATCTCCCTCTGGTGACCAAGCCCCTGGGAGCTGCAGGCAATTCCGGTGCGAAAGGCTGCTGAGGGAGGGGGCTAACAGGTCTGCTTGCTTCTGAGCTCTGGAGAACTGCTTTTGCAATGCTCTTTGCCTTCTTTCTTCTGCCCTTGTGGGCTTTCTGGAATAAAGAGCCTTTGCCTTTATCTTGTTAGCAGCCTCCTTACTTGCAGATCTGGCCTTCCTGGCACTCTGTGATAGGCTCTGGGTGAACTCGGACTGACCACAGAAATCTTGAGGCACTAGTCGCCGCAGAAAATGTTCCCTAAACAGGTACGTTGGGCGTTATATTTCCGTAGTTTTAATTTTATATTGCGATATGTCCCTGTGGGGAAAAACTTTATGGCAAATGGTCACTATGGGTTTTTAAAAACATTACATCTAGTGAAACATCAATTTGGGTGGCCCTCTATGAGGACAGATATAGAGGACTATATTAAAGGATGTCATGTTTGTGCGACAACAAAAACAAGGCCAGGAAAACGGTTAGGATTACTACAACCAGTATCAGATCCTCACTGTCCATGGCAGGATATTGCTATGGATTTTATTGTGGACTTACCTAATAGCCACGATTGTACTGTTATTTGAACCATAATAGACCTTTTCTCCAAGCAGGCACATTTTATACCCAGTACTGGTCTTCCATCAGCACGTAAATTAGCTGGTCTATTCATTAAACATGTTTATCGGTTACATGGTGTGCCACGGCAGATTATATCTGATAGGGGGGTACAGTTCACGGCCCGATTTTGAAGAGAATTCTTACAGATTATAGGGTCATCGCAAGGACTGATTACGGCATACCATCCCAGTACTAATGAGGCTGCATAAAGAGCCAATGTGGCGAAAGAACGCTACTTATGTTGTATGTCGTACCAGCAGACAGACTGGGCTACGTTAATACCTTTTGCTGAAGTAGCATAGTACATAGCAGCACAGGACACACTCCTTTTAAGGTTGTATATGGGATGGATTTCGTAGCAATACCTAAATTACCTGAGACAATGGACAACCCTATCACTGGTACCACCTGCTCTACGAAGATCACAGAAACTTGGAGAAACGTACATGACGCTATACATAAGGCATTTAAAGCTTATAAGACACATGCCAATAAGAAATGGAGTGATCATCCACCATTTCAAATGGGAGATTTAGTATATTTGTACACCAAATATCTGAAGTTGGGTGTCCCATGTAAAAAGTTGGGCCCCAAATATATAGGACCTTTTACCATACGTCGGGTGATTAATACTGTTACGGTAGAGTTGAACTTACCACCACGATTCAAAAAGGTCCACCCAGTATTCCATATTAGTCTCATTAAACCCGGAAGATGTAATCCCAATGATAGGTTACCTGGTCCAGTGAAGGCAGATCATAATGAGATAGAGTCTATTCTCGATTCACGGATATTGTTAGGAATGTAAGTCACCTAATAGTTGGGTTGGAAAATATATAAACCAGGATAGACATTTTAATACTGTCTCTTTAAGAGAACGCTAAAACTGTAATTGGATGTGCTTCCTCAAATGGCCATAAGATGGAGCCAGAAACCTGGGTTGTTTAGTCTTGTTCCTGTCCTGTTGCTGAGAGTGTTGCTGTTCTTTATTGACTGTTACTGATCATAGTTCTTCTTGTGTTTGATGTAAGTCTGTTACTGAACTGTTTTTGATACTGGACTTTGTTATTTGGATTATCCCTGGACTGAAAACTGACTGCTTTAACTGTGAATGACTTGGACTGCTTGTTTGGACTTTGCTTAAACGTTTATTGGAAGTAAAAACCTACATTTTACTATACAGAGTATCTGTGTGCTGGTTGTGTGTTATTCTTCACTACTCTCACTACGTCTCCCTGTATGTGCTCATTCTCCTAACAGGGAATTACCTCAACACTGGTTATGGGACCAGGCCATACCAGGTTCAGATAACTGAGAGTTGGTGTGAATGCACAGTACTGTATACAGATAGCAGTTTACTGTTTAATTGTGGGTTACTATCCTGGTAAAGATGGCACAAGACCCTTCAACAAGTCTATCACTGATAACCTGGTTGGATGGAACAAACTATGTTTCCTGGTCTATGAAGTGCAGTCTACTTCTGCGTAGAGATGGGTTATGGAATGTAGTTCAAGACCCACTGGATGTAAATGCTTGGGATCCAGAACATGAGGACGATGCCAAGAAGCTTGCTCACTTGTTAAACAGAACAATGAACAAGCTCTTTGTATAATTGGACTAACACTGAGTGACCAGCAGCTAGTCCATATTCGTGGAGAAGAGTCTGCTGCTAGGTGTTGGGAGAATTTGAAGAGGATTTACGTTCGTGACAGTGTAGGTGCACACGTACATCTTACACATAAACTGTTTAAAGCACGTCTTCTGAAAGGTGGAGATATGTTAGCTCATTTGAACTTCATGAAAAGAACTTTTCAAGAGCTACATGAAAAGGAACTGATATTTTCAGAGCTGCATCAAGTTTACATCATTCTTTCCTCATTGGATGAAAGTTATGATGATTACGTATCTTCACAGGAAGTCCTACCCAGAGATAAACTGACATTGACTGACATAACCGGAAGATTGTTAGAAGAAGCAAGAAGACGGCTGGATAGGGGCCAACTGAGGAAGGAACAACTACAAGAAGAGGATTTGTCTTCAACTGCCTATATTGTTAGGAAATGTTTTTCTTGTGGGGCTAGGGGACATATAGCTAGATTCTATAAGAAAGGAAAAAGACAGAATGCTAGTAATCACCAGAAGGCTAAGAAGAATGTTAGTTTATCTATGTTAGTTTAGCAAAGAAGGCGGAGCCACGTCGCTGCGATACAGCTGCAATCTCGGGGCTCCGAGATCGCAGCTGATATCTTCGCCCCTGGTCAGTCCTAACAGACCTAAACCATCCCGTAGAGATGGTGATAGTAAGGGATGCGTTCTGTTCATCCCAGGGACATCGCAAAGTCCCTGGCTGATCCAGAAGAAGCCCTTTTACCATCGGTGGAGAGGCAGCCATTAAGCTGCTGAAGCTGTGACAGCTCCGGAAGGAAGAGACAGAAAGAGAAAGTGTATTTTCTTTTTTTTTTATTCGGGACTTAAGGACACTCTAAAATGAGAAGAATTCTGTAAGACTTTTGACAAAAACTGATAAAATTGACTCAGCGGCGATTTTTTAAAGAGAAATGTCAAAGTGAGGCTTGGCTTTTTACTTTTACTTTTGTTTTCACTGAACTTCTATTGCGATCTAGTAATTGTAACTAGACTGGTTTTTTTCTCTTATATTTATCTATTTTTTTTCTTTTTCTCTCCCTTTTGACTGTTTATAATTTTTTAGAATAGAGGCTCCCTTTAGTAATTTTTTTAAAAATATATATATATACATGTATATTTTCTTTTTTTATTAGGCTTTTTCTGGGAAAGAAGGGGGAGTGGATTAAAGAAACTTTGTAACACTGCCAACTAGAGGCTTGAAAATACTTTATTGGAAGTTGAGATGACTGTGAAAAATCCTTTCTCAAGGACACTGGAACTTGATTAGAGGGAAGAACACTGGAGAATGTTTTTACAGGTGTTCTTTGGAACTTCTATTACTAATTGAGTATTTGAAGCTTGGCTTTGGAATTTGCGGAGAAGCCATAATAAGAGCCTTGGATAACTAAATAAGATGCAGTGTGTTTTCTTTTTTACTTTCTTTTAGCTGTTCCATCCCTCCTCTTCAATCCCACAGTATCTTGCAATATTTGTATATCTATTCTTTTTTGTTTTACTCTATTTTTATTTTTATTTTTTTTTCTTAAAGGGAAAGCCTCAGAATACTTTTCTTTTTTCTTTTTTCTTATTGGGATTTTTGCCTTTTCTATTTTCATTTTTGATTTACCTTTATGGTTATTTATTTTTTATTTTTTGAGACCTCCTAATTGGATTAAGGTGTGAAGAACCTGAAGAATTCTTTTTTCTTTTCTTCTATTATTACTCTTTAATATTATTGGATTTTACTCTCTTTTTCTTTATCCTTAATTTTTATTTTTGAATTATAACTGACTATCCCACAATAGGATTAAGGTTTAGAAGAACCTGAAGAATTTCCTCCTCATTCTTTTTAATTTTTTTTTTCTCCTTCTCTTTTTAACTTTGGACTTTTTATTTTTTATTGGTTTTTTTTAATGTTTTTCTTCTTCCCAATTGGATTATAATTGGCTATTTTATCAACTGGATTAAAGGAGCTTAAAGATCCTGAGCTATTCAAATGAGTAAGAAAACTTTACCTTCTGGCAGTTCAACTTCTGCTCCTGCTTCTCCATCAACTGGAGGACGACTTTCAACAATGGCGAAGCAAGATAAAGCACAAATGGACCTAGCGACAATTATACAAGGAATACAAGAACTTAAAATGAGTATTGAACAAAGAATTGCGAAGACTGATGAAAAATTTTCAACAAATGATGGCAAAACATGAGGAGAGACTCCAAAAAATTGAAGAGAAAGAGATGAGACAATTGGAAACATCGTTAGCAGATTAACAATGGCTGAACAAGACAAAAGTGGGATGTTGAAGTGGGAGATGGATAGGTCAGAATTTTATCTCAGATTTCAAAATATAGAGGAAGAAAAAGGACAAGATTTGGCGGCAGTAATGATAGAAATTTTGGCTGGAGCTTTGGGAATAACAGAGGAAAAGATGATGGATGGAGTAGATGAGATATACTGTGTCTTCACAAGATATGCGATGAGGAATAAGCTACCAAGAGAGGTCCATGTCAGATTTACTAAAAAGACTATTAAAACACAAATACTACAAGTGGCAAGAGATAAGGCGTTGAAATATAAAGACAAAGAGATTGTGGTCTTAAAACAAGTACCCAGAAGAGTGAGAGAGATGAGAAGAGAATATCGATTCTTGACTAAAATGTTATTGGAAAAAGAGGTGAATTATAGATGGTTGATCCCAGAAGGATTAATGTTTACATGGCAAGAACAGAGACACAGAATTGACTCAATTGAGAAAGCAGAAATATTCTACAATGAATTTTTTGGAAGAAGAGAAATAGAGACAGAAAAAGAGATCATCGCAACTGAACGCCAAGAGGACCAAATGGGTAAAGGGAAAAGAAGAAGGTGCGGCAGGTGGACAAATGGAGACCAAAGAACAACGTGAAGTAAGATCCACAAGAGCTGTCAGACCTAAATACAAAATATAATCATGGAGGAAAAAAAAATGATTTCTATGAATATAAATGGATTGAACTCAGCCACTAAAAGAAGAAAAACTTTCCATAAACTAGAGAAGTTAAAATTTGACATAATTTGTTTACAAGAAGTACATATTAAAAAACAACATCGATTATTGATACGACCAAAACTGGGGAAAATTTTTACTTCCTTGACTCATTGTAAGAAAAGAGGAGTGGTCTTGTACATTAAAGAAAGTATTGCAGCAAAACTGATTTATACTGATGAAGACGGAAGAGTATTAATGGTTGAAATAGTGGATAACAATACAAAAACACTCCTGGTAGCAATTTATGCCCCGAATGATAAGCAAGAAGAATTTTATAAAAAGTTACATATGAAAACAATTGGACTGGACTATATTAACATAGTTATGATGGGAGACTTTAATGGAATTGTAGATAATAAATTGGACTATACAGAGACAGCATCAAGACAAAATAGAAAGACTCTCCCTAAATCCTTTTTCAAAATGATAGATGAATTAAATCTAAAAGATATATGGAGAGAAAGAAATGGTAAAACTCAACAATATACTTTTTATTCAAATAGACATTTATCATGGTCCAGAATAGATATGATTTGGACTTCATCAGAATATCTAATATTCAAGAAATAAATATTGAAACAAGTATATGGGCAGACCATAATCCAATGACAATTAAATGGAAAGGACAAAAAAGATCTAGATGGACATTAAATAATACTATTTTAAAGGAAAAAGATTTCACACAATGGATGGGCAAAGAATTGGCTTTCTTTTTCATTGAAAATAAAAAAGAAGATACTTCAATGCAGAATGTTTGGGATACAATGAAGGCATATGTGAGAGGATTAATAATAGACTATACAAAGAAAAAGAATGCTAGGAAGAGGCAAACTATCAAAGCTTTAGAAGATGATCATAAAAAACTGGAAAAAGAATTGCAGAATATGCCACAGAAAAAAGATATTAAACTCTAAATGGATATAATTAAACATAAGATGGGTCAGGTAGAGAAAGAAGAATTGGCACAAAAAATTAGAAGTGCTAAACAGAACTATTTTGAAGATGCAAATAAGCCAGGTATATGGTTAGCATATAAACTGAGAAAGGAGAAAGAATCTAGGAAAATATTACAGCTAATAGATGACCAAGGTCAAATGTGTTATGGTAATAAGGAGAAAAAGGTAATTATTCGAGACTTTTATGGACAACTATATAAGCAGGAGGATTTTGATGAGGAAAGAATTAAACTTTATTTACAAAATGCTAACTTACCTAAGATATCTGAAGAGACTGAAAAAATGTTAGAAAGCACTATAACAATGATGGAATTAACTGAAGCATTTAACAGACAGAATAATGGAAAAGCACCGGGTCCAGATGGGCTCCCGGCAGAATTTTATAAAACACTACAAGAATCGTTGAGCACTCCACTGTTAGAAGTCATGAATGAAGTTATGTTAAATAAGAAAATACCTAAAACATGGTCAGAAGCTTATATTACCCTTATTCCAAAAGAAGGGGCCGATCCATTACAAATTAAGAACTATAGACCTATTTCTTTACTGAATGCAGACTATAAAATCTTTGCTTCAATTTTGGCAGAAAGGCTCAAAAGATACTTAAACAACTTTATTCATCCTAATCAGAATGGATTCTTGCCAAAGAGACAAATTAAAGACAACATGAGGGTAATTCTGGACACTCTGGAATATTATGAGGCACATACTGAAAAACAAATGGCTTTGATATTTCTAGATGCCCAAAAGGCATTTGATAATGTGAACTGGAGATTTATGTTTTTGTTATTGGAACAGATAGGCTTTGCTAGAAAATTTATTCAAGCAATAGAAGCCATATACGATAAGCAGACGGCAAAAGTAATAATAGAGGGAGAATTTACAGACTCTATTAATATAAGAAAAGGCACAAGACAAGGATGCCCATTATCACCTTTGCTATTTGTATTGACTTTGGAAGTGTTGAATAGAAATATTAGAGAGGATCCAAATATAAAAGGAATGAAAGTCAAGGAGGAATTTAAATTGCAAGCCTTTGCGGATGATTTGGTTTTTATTCTGGAAGATCCTCTAGAAACAGCTTTAAAGCTATTGGAAAAGATAGAGACATATGGTGAGATAGCTGGTTTGAAAATAAATAAAGATAAAACAAAGATTTTGACAAAGAATATGCTATTAAAACAAAGAGATGAATTGGCAGACTTATTGAAAATTCAAGTTACGAACAAGGTTAAATATTTGGGGATACATTTGACGTCAAGATGTACTACATTGAAAGAGAATAACTATATTAAACTTAAACAACAGATAGCATCTGATCTAAAGAAATGGGAAAACTTACAATTGTCATTGATAGGTAGAATTTTAACAATCAAGATGAATATTTTACCCAGAATTTTATACTTGTTTGTTCAAGAATAAATCTGAAAAGTGCTGGAAATGTCATCAGATACCTGGCTCATATTACCATATGTGGTGGACTTGTGAGGACGCTAGAAAATATTGGACTAAAATTCGCATATGGTTGGAAAAAATGACAAAGAAACACATAGACTTGAAACCAGAGATTTTTTTTATTGGGAATCTTACCTGATACATATAATAAAAATTTGAAGTATTTGATTGTAAATGTATTAACAGCGGCTAGGATTGAATTTGCTAAAAGTTGGAAGAGTGAGAAAATTCCATCAGAGGAAGAAACTATTAAGAAAATATTGGATTGTGCTGAAATGAGTAGATTGACATTTGAAATTAGAGAACAAGAAGATAAACAATTTTATGAAGTTTGGGATCTTTTTTATCAATGGTTAGATAATAAAACACAATAATAGAATATTTAGGTTTAGGATATAATTTTCTTTGATATTATTTTTATAAAACCTTATTAAGATAGATTTGGTATGATCTTATGATTTCTTGCAAAATAAATTAAGTAAATTATAGTTATCTCATTAAAGTATGAATTAACAAAATTATAGTTAAATGATTTCTCAGTAATGATACTAGGTTATACAATTGTTGATTGATAATATGAGTTATTATGTAATATAACTATAATGGCGTCTAGGAAACGGATGCACAAAAGTGGTAAACCAACCAATACACTGTTTGTAAATCTATGAAGGAGGATGATGTTTTTATGTTTTATGTTGTATGTTTTATGTGGTTTTGCTTGTTAAAATCAATAAAACTTTTTTTTTTAAAAAAGAATGTTAGTTTAGCTATGTCTAGCAATTCAACTGTAAACCATGATTTGTGGGTTATTCATAGTGGAGCATCGCAGTGCATTACTAAAGATAGAGGTTTACAAAGATGTCTACAAGTAAGCAACATGTATCATTGGCAAATGGATGGAAGATGAAAGCGTCTGGTGAAGGTACTGCGTATTGTTCTTGTATAAACAAGCATTTATCTATGTTATATGTACCTAAACTGAAATTTAATTTGTTATCAGTAAGG